>SJYV01018067.1:14445-26417 GCA_006410875.1 Neotragus pygmaeus | reverse complement strand
AGCAACAGTTAGAACTGGACATGGAACAACAGACTGGTTCCAAATAGGAAAAGGAATATGTCAAGGCTGTATATTGTTACCCTGCTTATTTAACTTATATGCAGAGTACATCATAAGAAACTGGGCTGGAAGAAGCACAGGCTGGATCAAGATTGCCAGGAGAAATATCAATAACCTCAGATATGCAGAGGACACCACCCTGATGGCAGAAAGTGAAAAGGAGCTAAAAGGCCTCATGATGAAAGTGAAAAAGGAGAGTGAAGAAGTTGGCTTAAAGCTCAACATTCAGAAAACAAAGATCATGGCATCTGGTCCCATCACTTCATGGGAAATAGAGGGGAAAACAGTGTCAGACTTTATTTTGGGGGGCTCCAAAATGACTGCAGATGGTAACTGCAGCCATGAAATTAAAAGATGCTTATTCCTTGAAAGGAAAGTTATGACCAAACTAAATAGCATATTCAAAAGCAGACACATTACTTTCCCAGCAAAGGTCCGTCTAGTCAAGGCTATGGTTTTTCCAATGGTCATGTATGGATGTGAGAGTTGGGCTGTGAAGAAAGCTGAGCACCGAAGAATCGATGCTTTTGAACTGTCGTGTTGGAGAGGACTCTTGGGAGTCCCTTGGACTGCAAGGAGATCCAATGAGTCCATCCTAAAGGAGATCAGTCCTGGCTGTTCAATGGAAGGACTGATGCTGAAGCTGAAACTCCAATACTTTGGCCACCTCATGTGCAGAGCTGACTCATTGGAAAAGACCCTGATGCTGGGAGGGATTGGGGGCAGGAGGAGAAGGTGACGACCGAGGATGAGATGGTTGGATGGCATCACCGACTCAATGGTCATGAGTTTGGATAAACTCCAGGAGTTGGTGATAGACAGGGAGGCCTGGCGTGCTGCAATTCATGGGGTCGCAAAGAGTCAGACACGACTGAGTGACTGAACTGAATTGCACTGTATACCCATGAGACCTTCACCATCATCTATACTGTGCCATCAATATATCTATCCATTGCCTCCAAAGGTTTCCCCCTGCCCTCATCATTGTGTGTGTGATAAGAACACTTAATAACAGATCTACCCTCTTAGCAAATTTTTAAGTATACAACACAGTATTATTAACTATAGACACAACGCCATCCAGTAGTCGTTACTAATCTTGTATAACCTAAACTCTGTACCTCTCGATTAACATCTCCTCATTTCCCCACCAACTCCTGTCAACCACCAGTCTACTCTCTGCTGCTATGAGTTTGACTATTTTGGATTATCTATGTAAGCGATGTCAGGTGGTATTTTTCTCCAGTGACTGGCTTATTTCACTGAGCATAAATGTCCATTTGTTACAAGTGGCAGAAGTTCCTTCTTTTTCACAGCTGAATAACATTCCATTGGTGAAGGATGGGGAAGTCTAGCATCTGCAGTCCCATGAGGTCGCAAAGTGTCACACATGGCTGAGCGGCTGAACAATAGCAAATGCGTGTTTCATGTCTTGGCTATTGTGAACAGGCTGCAGTGAACATGGGGTGCAGGCATCTCTTCTACATCCTGATTGCAGTTCCTTTGTCTAAATACCCAGAAGTGGGATTGCTGAAAAATCGAGTAGCTCTATTTTTCATTTTTGGAGGAAACTCCATACTCTTCTCTTTGTCTCAGGATCAGCACTGGCCATAGCTGCCAATCCCTGGGTCTTCATCTCAGTGTCGCTGCCACTCAGACATACCTGGAGTAAAAGGCAAGTTTGGCCTTGGAGTCTAGAATGAAGCAGGGCAAAGGCTAACAGAGTTTTGACAAGAGAATGCACTGGTCGTAGCAAACACCCTCTTCCAACAACACAAGAGAAGGCTCTACACATGGACACCACCAGATGGTCAACACCGAAATCAGATTGATTACATTATTTGCAGCCAAAGATGGAGAAGCTCTATACAGTCAGCAAAAACAAGACTGGGAGCTGACTATGGCTCAGATTATGAACTCCTTATTGCCAAAATCGGACTTAAATTGAAGAAAGTAAGGAAAACCAAGGAGAAGGAAATGGCAACCCACTCCAGTATTCTTGCCTGGAGAATCCCATGGACGGAGAAGCCTAGTAGGTTACAGTCCACGGGGTCGCAAAGAGTCGGACACAACTGAACGACTTCACCTCACCTCACCTCAAGGAAAACCACTAGACCACTCAGGTATGACCTCAATCAAACCCCTTACAGTGGAAGTGAGAACTAGATTCATAGATTCAAGGGGTTATCTGATCGACAGAGTGCCTGAAGAATTATGGACAGAGGTCATGACACCGTACAGGAGGCAGTGACCAAAACCATCCCCAGGAAAAACAAATGCAAGAAGACAAAGTGGTTGTCTGAGGAGGCCTCACAAATAGCTGAGAAAGGAAGAGAAGCGAAAGGGAAAGACATGCCCACTGAATGCAGAGTTCCAGAGAACAGCAAGGAGAGATAAGAAGGCCTTCGTAGGTGAACAAGGCAAACAAATAAAGGAAAACAATAGAATGGGAAAGACTAGAGATCTCTTCAAGAAAATCAGAGATACCAAGGAAACATTTCATGCAAAGATGGGCTCAATAAAGGAGAGAAACAGCAAGGAACTAACAGAAGCAGAAGATATTGAGAAGAGGTGGCAAGAATACATGGAAGGACTAGACAAAAAAGGTCTTAATGACCCAGATAACCATGATGGTGTGGTCACTCACCTAGAGCCAGACATCCTGGAGTATGAGGTCAAGTGGGCCTTAGGAAGCATCACTATGAACAAAGCAAGTGGAGGTGATGGAATTCTAGGTGAGCTATTTCAAATCCTAAAAGTGATGCTGTTAAAGTGTTGCAGTCAATATGCCAGCAAATTTGGAAAATTCAGCAGTGGCCACAGGACTGGAAAAGTCGGTTTTCATTCCAATCCCCAGGAAAGGCAATGCCAAAGAATGCTCAAACAGTTGTGCTCATTTCATTCACATGTTAGCAAGATAAGCTGAAAATCCTCAAGCTAGACTTCAGCAGTAGGTAAACTGTGAATTTGTAGGTGTACAAGCTGGATTTTAAAAAGACAGAGGAACCAGAGCCAATATCTATTGGATCATCGAAAAAGCAAAGGAATTTCAGAAATAAAATCTACTTCTGCCTCATTGACTACGCTAAAGTCTTTATCTGTGTGGACCACAACAAACTGTGGAAAATTCTTAAAGAGATGGGAATACCAGCCACCTTAACTGTCTCCTAAGAAACCTGTATGCAGGACAAGAAGCAAAAGTTAGAACCGGATATAGGACAAAAGACCAGTTCAAAATTGGAAAAAGAGTATGTCAAGGCTGTATATTGTCNAATCCCATGGACGGAGAAGCCTAGTAGGTTACAGTCCACGGGGTCGCAAAGAGTCGGACACAACTGAACGACTTCACCTCACCTCACCTCAAGGAAAACCACTAGACCACTCAGGTATGACCTCAATCAAACCCCTTACAGTGGAAGTGAGAACTAGATTCATAGATTCAAGGGGTTATCTGATCGACAGAGTGCCTGAAGAATTATGGACAGAGGTTCATGACACCGTACAGGAGGCAGTGACCAAAACCATCCCCAGGAAAAACAAATGCAAGAAGACAAAGTGGTTGTCTGAGGAGGCCTCACAAATAGCTGAGAAAGGAAGAGAAGCGAAAGGGAAAGACATGCCCACTGAATGCAGAGTTCCAGAGAACAGCAAGGAGAGATAAGAAGGCCTTCGTAGGTGAACAAGGCAAACAAATAAAGGAAAACAATAGAATGGGAAAGACTAGAGATCTCTTCAAGAAAATCAGAGATACCAAGGAAACATTTCATGCAAAGATGGGCTCAATAAAGGAGAGAAACAGCAAGGAACTAACAGAAGCAGAAGATATTGAGAAGAGGTGGCAAGAATACATGGAAGGACTAGACAAAAAAGGTCTTAATGACCCAGATAACCATGATGGTGTGGTCACTCACCTAGAGCCAGACATCCTGGAGTATGAGGTCAAGTGGGCCTTAGGAAGCATCACTATGAACAAAGCAAGTGGAGGTGATGGAATTCTAGGTGAGCTATTTCAAATCCTAAAAGTGATGCTGTTAAAGTGTTGCAGTCAATATGCCAGCAAATTTGGAAAATTCAGCAGTGGCCACAGGACTGGAAAAGTCGGTTTTCATTCCAATCCCCAGGAAAGGCAATGCCAAAGAATGCTCAAACAGTTGTGCTCATTTCATTCACATGTTAGCAAGATAAGCTGAAAATCCTCAAGCTAGACTTCAGCAGTAGGTAAACTGTGAATTTGTAGGTGTACAAGCTGGATTTTAAAAAGACAGAGGAACCAGAGCCAATATCTATTGGATCATCGAAAAAGCAAAGGAATTTCAGAAATAAAATCTACTTCTGCCTCATTGACTACGCTAAAGTCTTTATCTGTGTGGACCACAACAAACTGTGGAAAATTCTTAAAGAGATGGGAATACCAGCCACCTTAACTGTCTCCTAAGAAACCTGTATGCAGGACAAGAAGCAAAAGTTAGAACCGGATATAGGACAAAAGACCAGTTCAAAATTGGAAAAAGAGTATGTCAAGGCTGTATATTGTCACCCTTGCTTATTTAACTTCTATGCAGAGTACATAATGCGAAATGCTGGGCTGGATGAATCACAAGATGGAATCAAGATTGCTGGGATAAATATCCACAACCTCAGATATGCAGATGATACCACTGTAATGGCAGAAAGTGAAGAGGAACTAAAGCGCCTCTTCATGAGGGTGATGGAGGAGAGTGAAAAGACTGGCTTAAAACTCAACATTCAGGACTTCCGAAGGGCCCGGGGGTTAAGAATCTGCCTTGTAATGCAGAGGACACTGGTTTGATCCCTGGTCGGGGACCTAAGATCCCACATGCCTTGGAGCAACTAGAGAGTCCATGCATCTCAATGAAAGATTTCACGTAATGCAGTGAAGATACCAAGTGCCACAGCTAAGCCTTGACACAGACAAATACATACATACTTCTTTTTTTAAGCTCAACACTCAGAAGACTAAGATTATGCCATCCAGTCCCATCACTTATGGCAAGGAGATGGGGAAAATGTGGAAGCAGTGACAGATTTAATTTTGGGGGGCTCCAAAATCCCCGTGAACAGTGCCTAGAGTCATGAAAGTAAGAGATGCTTGCTCCTTGGAAGGAAAGTTATGACAAAGACATCGATTTGCTGACAAAGATCCATAGAGTCAAAGTTATGGCTTTTATTCAGTGGTCATGTATGGATGTGAGAGTTGGACCATAAAGAAAGCTGAGCGTGGAAGAATTGATGCTATGGAACTGTGGTTTTGGAGAAGACTCTTGAGAGTCCCTTGGACTTCAGGGAGATCCAACCAGTCCATCCTAAAGGAAATCAATCCTGAATATTCATTGAAAGGACTGATGCTGAAGGTGAAATTCCAATACTTTGGCCACCTGATGCAAAGAGCCGACTCACTGGAAATGACCCTGATGGTGTGAAAGATTGAAGGCAGGATAAGAAGAGGATGAGATGGTTGAATAGTGTCACCGGTTCAATGGACAAGAGTTTGAGTAAACTCTGGGAGACAGTGAAGGACAGGGAATCCTGGCATGCTGCCGTTCATGGAGTCACAAAGTTGCACACAACTGCGTCAGTGAACAGCAACAAGCATGGGGCCACTTCACGCCACGTCAGTGTTAATCTCAAAGCATTCCTCTTATGACAGTGGTTCTCAAAAAGGTAATGGGGACCGCGGGAAAGAGGAAAGCATATCTAACGTTGGAGGCTTTTGAGGACTGAGAGTCACAGAGACTTCCCTAGTGGCCCAGTGGTCAGGACTCTGCACTCAATCCAGGGGCCTGTGTTGGATCCTTGGTCAAGGAATGAGATCCCACATGCTGCAGCTGAGAGCTGGCACAATCAAACAAATAAAGCAAGTTTTTAAATTCTCTTAAAAAAAAAAAAGGAAAGAGTCCTACAGGCGCTTCTGACCTGTACCTCCCCTCTACAGCATATGAGACTCACTGATTTAAGCAAAGCTCAAGAAAAGAAAAATGAGAAGCAGGACAATCTCATCTGTTTCACCAGCACCAGGAATGTATATTGTTTCCAAGAGGTATCAGCTCTGCCCCAGGAATGAAGCAGTGTTTTGTTTCTGATGCAGTTCTCCAGCCAGTAAACACAGGATCGGGGAAGTCATGAAATGGCCTTTCCTAAAGACTCTTCCAAATCAACCGAGATAAGGAACCCATATGGAGAATATGTAGAGAACTCTTACAACCCAGTAACGAAAAGACAAATTGGAAAAGGGTCTGAAGAGATATTGCTCCAAAGAAAAGATACAAAAGGTCAACGTGCAAGTAGAAGGTGCCCATCATCGCTACCCATCAAGGAAATGCAAAGCCAAACCACACACATACACCACTTCACACCCATGAGGACAGCTGGAACCAAAAAAGATGGTGGTGAGGAGGTGGAGAAATCAGAACCTTCCTGCACGGCTAGAGGGAAGGTAAACTGGTGCAACTGCTTGGAAAACAGCCTGGCACTTTCCCTAAAGGTTAAACATCGAGTTGCCGTGTAAGCAGGCACTCCACTCCTGGGTATGTACCCAACAGAAATGAAAATATATGTCCACACAGAAATATGTGCACAAATGAACCTGAAACTCAGGTTGAGTCTTGAACACACAGTCTTTTAACTGAAGTCACACACACCCCTGCTCTCAGGACGTGATGAAGCTCAGATTCTTGATATCTCATCACAGGAAGGATTCAATGGGAAACAAACTGACAGGTAAGAAGTGGATTTACTTAAAGAAAAACACAGTCCACAAAGCCTGGACCATCTCAGAAGGTGAGAGAGGCACCAGGAGATGAGACTGTCAGTTTTATAGGAGTGGGTAATTTCATAGACTAATGAGTGGGAAAAGTATTCCAGCTCTTTGGGGGAAAGGGTAGGGATTTCCAGGAACTGGGCTACTGCGCACTTTTTGGCCTTTATTGTCAGACTGGCGACTGTCACGGCAGCTGTGGGTGTGTCATTTCGCTTGCTGATGTGTTACAGTGAGCATATACTGAGGCTCGAGGCCTAGCGGAAGGCAGTTCGCCCACCGTCGTGGACCTGTTCGGTTCTAATCAGTTCGTGTTGTGGCCTCGGGCTATGTCGCCCTTTCAGAGGCTGTGCCCTGGCCCCTTTCCCTCCTGTTTCACAAATATGTATAAAACCGCTGTTCAGAGCAACCGAAGAGCGGAAACAACCCAAGCTGATCAAAGAGAAGGCAGTCTAGTCCTACAAGGAGTATTACTCGGCAGTAAAAAAGGAGAGGTGCCTGCCACAACCGGGATGAACCTTGAAAACATGCCAGGTAAAAGAAGCAGGCACAAAAGAACACGTATGGTTCCATTTATATGAAATGCCTACAAGAGACATATCGATAGAGGCAGCAGGTAGACTCCCGGCTGCCTGGGGCTCGGGGGTAAGGGGAGGGCAGACAGTCATGCCCAAGGGGTGCCATGTGTCCTTATGAGGTGACACAAATGTTCTAAAACTGATGGAGTGTACGTCACTCTGTGAATATCCTAAATGCCATTGAATTGTACACTTTAAATGGGTGGTTTGTATATGTAAATTATATCTCAATAAAGCTGTTAGAAATCATAATATCAGTCAGACTGTTTCTGGTACACCTGCTTGAAGCAAGCACAACTTCTAAGCACCTGCATTCAGTCTAGGTCACGGGAAAAAAAAAAAAAATCAGGGCCTCCTGGAAGGCAGGACGGTTGTATTGCAGTGCAACCTTCTAGACCCAGAGGGCTCCTCGGGAGCTGCAGCTCAGCAGGGCCTGGCTCACTGGGGCTGGAGGACGCACTGCAGTGGGCTGCCCACCACACCGCAAAGAGAGCAGCCCAGCTCTACTGACCTTGGACAATGCTGTGAGCCTGGGCGGGTCAGGAAGCCCTGCAGGGTCACGCATGGGCTCCAGACCTACAGGCACCTGCTCTGACGACAGAATTAGAGGGTGAAAGGAGCGTGGGCATCCGCAACGGTCAGATCCGACTTGGCACCACACCGCTTCCCTTTATTAGTTCCGCGACCTTAGGGCTTTTCTTTGTCTGAAAAAATTCAATAATAATTCCTATCATACACGCTCCCCTCCTCCCCACTCCATTTCCTTTTGTTTGGCTGGGTTGGCACTTACGGAAGGCTTACTCTGCACCAAGCCGATGCTGTCCACCCACTATTACCTCGTTTAGTCTTCCCTGCAGTCCTGGACAAAGCCAGGGCTATTTATTACTACGCCCATTTTACAAAATTGGGGACGGGAGGCTCAGAGAGGTCACACAGCCAAGAGGAGGGAGACCCACTGTGCCACCTCTGCCTGTCTCTGTAAATGCCACCCTACGTGCCACCCCCCAGCAAGGATGACATTCACAGTGTAGGTAATGAGCGTGAACCAGAGCTGTACTCTCAGAAAAGAGTTCCAAGAGCGGGACACCGAAGTCCCGTTCCTGGAGCTGGGTCTCCACCCAGTGGCCACCGAGAGGACCCCTGGAGGTGGTGGGGTGGGCAGGTCCCTGAGCACTCCCTGGAGACAGAAATGGGAACCCACTCCAGTATCCTTGCCTGGAGCATCCCATGGACAGAGGAGCCTGGCAGGCTACCGTCCATGGAGTCAAAGAGTCAAACACGACTGAGCGACGAACACCCTCGTCTCGTGAGCACTCTGTGCCTGGAGCTGCGTTCTGTGTCCTCTGTACACCTCAGGGATGGTCTGTACTCCCCCAGTATTCCACACACACCCCTCTTCAGGAGTTTCTGATAGGGAGGAATCATATCCTTACTAGGAGAAGCCTGTGGCTTCTGGGATGGGGAAAGCAGAGGATCAGTGGACAACTGGCCTAAAACCAGTAAGACTAGGTCTGAAGAGCGGGCCACAAGATGAGACCACAGCAGGGCTCTGAAGCAGCTGGTAGGCTCCAGAAGCAGATTTTCTTGCCATTTCCCACCCAGGGAGAAGGCTAAACTGAGCCTTCCCAAATCCAGCCACTTCTCACCCCGTATTCCAGTTATTATCAGGGTAACCAACAACTCCCAAACCTGGCAACTTAAAACAGCCGTTTAATTATGCATTCCGTGAGTCAGGGATCTGGGAAACAGGTCAATCAGGGCGGTGGCTTGTCTTTGTTCCATGACGACCAGGAGCTCAACGGAGCAGAAAAGGCCGAGGATGATGGCCACCTGGGGGCTGCCACCCTCAGGGACCCGCTGACCCACCTGCTGGACGCCGGGCTGCACAGACTCCGAGCCAGACAGAGCACCCACGTGGTCTCCCCTGCGGCTTCCTCATGACACGGAGGCCTCGGGTGGTGAGACTTCTTCCCTGGGGAGCCAGCACGCCAACCAGCAGCATTCCAGCAAGTCGGGCAGAAGCTGCCTCGTCTCTTATGCCTCACCTAGGAAGTCCAGCATTGCTCTCCACACTCTTGGTCAAAGCAGTCACAAGTCACCCACATTCAAGGGCAGGGACATGTTGCCAGGAAAAATGCCAAGGAATTTGAGGGCCAAGTTCAGGGGCATATAAGGAAGAGACTGAGAAGTGTTTGCCCTGCTTCCTGCAGAATCCAGCGGGAGAATCTCTCAGATGTAATAACAAGTGTCGAAAGGAGCCAGAGGTGAAAGTGTGCGTCCCCTGTGACCCTTTATGTGATGTGTGTGCATGCTCAGGGGTCAGTCGTGGCTGACACTTTGAGACTCCATGTCTACTAGGCTCCTCTGCCCAAGAAATTTTCAGGCAAGAACGCTGGAGTGAGTCATCATGCCCTTTTCCAGGGGATCTCCCTGACCCAGAGCTCAAACCTGCATCTGCTGCATTGGCGGGTAAATTTTTTACCCCTGAGCCACCCAGAAAGCCCACTGATGGGTCTTCAAGGAGGAAACTCATCTACGGTCCAAATAGTGGTGACCTGCGGGTGGAGTGCAAAGGCTACCAGGGAGGGTGTCTTCTGGGCTCTGAACGTTCTATAACTTGATCTGAGTGGTGGTTACACAAACTTATTCGTACTCATTCATCAAGACTGTGCTTAAAATTCATTAATCGGACACACTAGGTCAACAAACTTTTTTTTTCCTTTAATCACCCAGCGGAAGTATTCACCTCACCCTCCACCCCTGGGTAGCCGGCTTCCGGTGCCTCCCCAGTCCTGGGTGGGCGGTGGGGCAGAAGGGCTCTCAGTAGAGGCGGGTACCTGCTCCACGCCCGCAGCCGGCCCTTCTGCCCCCATTTCCTTCTCATTTCGGAATCCTAAAGCTAGTGGCGGAAGGGCCGGGCCCTCTTGTTAAGGAGGAGGAAGCGGGAAACGGTGGTGGAGGGATCTGAACGTGGGACCTCACACCTCCCGGCAGAGATCCGCCCAGCTTCCTGGGGTTGGAGAGCAGGCCTGCGCGCTCGTTGTCCGCCGGGCTCTGCTCGGAGAGGTCTTCGTCCAGCCCTGCCCATCCAGATGGGACTTCCTGGACAGCAGGAAGGTTTCCTACAAGACAGGCATCTGGGGCTCCCACAGCGGCGGGGCAGGGCTGCCGCACGCCCAGGANTTTTTAATTTTAATAAAACAAGTTTAACAATTATTTCTTGTTTTCACCAGGAAAACTGGTACAGTAATTTATGATTTAATTCAAATATAGTTGATTTAAAATATTGTGTTAATTTCTGCTGTGCAAAGTGACTCAGTTATACATGTATCTGTTCTTTTTCCAATTATTTTCCCATTTAAGTTTCTAAATAATATTGAGCAGAGTTCCCTGTGCTATATGGTAGCTGCTTGTTCATTTTCTACATTAAGTATAGTGGAACACACTGTTTATCCATTCTGTATATAATAGCTTGCATCTGATAACCCCAACCTCCTACTGCATCTGTCTCACACACCCCCCCTTAGCAACCAAGTCTCTTCTGTCTGTGAATCCATTTCTGTTTTGTAGATATGTTCATTTGTGCCATATTTTAGATTCCACATATAAGCAATATCATATGGTGTTTGTCTCTCTATTTCTGACTTCACTTATTATGGTAAACTCTCATGCATCCATGTTGCTGCAAATGCCATTATTTCATTCTTTTTTATGATTAAGTAGTATTCTGTTGTATATATGTGACACATCTTCTTTATCCATTCATCCATCAGTGAACATTCAGGTTGTTTCCATGTCTTGGCTATTGTGAATAGTGCTGCTATGAACATAGGGGTGCATGTATGTTTTGAATTATAGTTTTGTCCAGATAAACGTCCAGGAGTAAAGTTGGTGGGTCATATGGAAGTTCTATTTTTAGTGTTTTGGAGAATATCCGTACTGTTTTCCATAGTGGCTGCACAAACTTACATTTCCACCAACAGTGTAAGATGGTTCCATTGTTGCCACACCCTCCCCAGTATTTATTTGTAGACTTCTTAATGATGGTCATTCTAACCTATATGAGGTAATACCTTATTGTAATTTTGATTCGCATTTCTCTAATGATTAGTGATGTTGAGCATCTTTTCATGGACCTGTTGGCCATCTGTATGTCTTCTTTGAAGAAGTATCTATATAGTTCTTATGCTCATTTTCAGTTGATTTTGTTGTTGTTGTTGTTGTTGTTGTTCTTTCTGTTGTTGTTGAGTTATATGAGCTTTTTGCATGTTTTGGAAATTAAGTCCTTATCAGTCCCATCATTTGCAAATATTTTCTCCCATTCAGTAGGTTGTCTTTTCATTTTGCCTGTGGTTTCCTTTGCTGTGTAAAAGCTTATAAGTTTGACTAGGCCCCATTTGTTTATTTTTGCTTTTATTTCTTCAGTTTAGAATTATTTCTTTCATGGATCATGCCTTTAGTATTGTATCTAAAAACTATGGCCACATCTAGGGTCATCTGGATTTTCTATTACATCTTCTAGAAGTTTCATAATTTTAAAATTTACGTGTATGTCCATG
>SJYV01018067.1:2366-14414 GCA_006410875.1 Neotragus pygmaeus | reverse complement strand
TCCGGCCCAGCCCCGCTCCGCCCCCTCCCTGTCAGCCTCCCCAGCCTGCGGGCCCCCAACCTCCAGGGAGGCAGCGCCACCTTGCCAGCCGCCTGGGTCCCTCTGCCCTGGAGCCCCGTCCTGCGGCTGGGGGCTGCTGGCAGGGAACACGCCCCCCGCCTCGGTGGTCTCGGGCCAGCCCACGTCCCTGCCAGCCGCCCCGGGGCTCACTCGGCCCGGGGTCTTCTTCTCAAACTCCGTGTCCTGCCGCTGGGCCTCTTCAAGGCTGAACCCGGCGCTCAGGGCTCTGGCTCCGAAGTCCCGGGGGAGGCCGCCGCTGTAGTCCGGCACCCAGGCGCTCCTGCCGAAGTCGCTCCTCCCGAACCCCGGGCCCTGCTGCCCTGAGTCCTGGCTGCTGCTGTACCTGCCAAGCAGGTCCTTCTGCCCTGATTCCAGACCCTGCCCCTCTTCTTCCTGGCTCGTGTAGGCGCCCAGGGCATCTCTCTTCCCAAAATCCCAGTCCTGAAGGCTTGCGTCCCGACCGCTGTAGGTCCCTAGAGAATCCCTCTTCCCGAACTCCTGGTCCTGGAGCTCTGCGTCCCGGCTGGAGTAGGTGCGCTGGGAATCCCTCTTCCCGAGCTCCCAGGGCTGAAGTTCCGCCTCGTGGCTTTGCGGAGCGCTGGGCTTCCCGATGGCCCGGTCCTGGGCGCCGAGGCCCCCGGGGGCCCCCGCTCCACCCGCGTCTTGGCCACCGACCTCGCCCTCCTCGCAGTCGAGGGCACACCTGCCAGCCCATTCCCCAGGGCCCCCCTCCCCGACTCCGCGGCCACACTCGCCGGCCCAGTCCCTCTCTCCGAGGCCTGGGTCCCCTCGAGGGCTTGCAACTCCCAGGCCATAGTCCCGAGAAGCGTCCTGGGACCAGGTGGAAGGCCGGAAACCGCCGGGATGTGGGCCTCCTGCAATTCCAAATTCACTCTGCAGGTCCTTCTGGGCCCAGCCGAGGAGTCCCTGGGAATCAGAGAGAGACACACACAAGGAAACAGGGCTTGCAATTAATCAGGGTGGCGACCGGTCCGGAGCAGAGTCTGCGCTGCCTGGTGCCCAACTCTGGCTTGGGAGAGCCTGGGTTTGGATGCGGGCTGTGTGACCTTGGGCAGATCACTTAAGCACTCTGGGTCCCCCACGGCACGGGGCAGGACGAGAGGGTTAAATGGAATCACTGAGGCTGAGGGCTCAGCAGGAGTCCGGGCACCCCGCGGGGCCTCCGCGGCAGATCCCGAGGTCGTGTTTACCGCCCTTGGGCAACACCTGGCAAAACGCCAGGAGCAGGGCTGCCTGGCAGAGGGGTCTTCCCGGGGCCGTGGGGGCGGGCATGCCCTCAGTGAGGAGCGCTCAAGACCCTGCGCCCCTCCACAGCCGCCCCTTTCCAAGGCAAACTCCCCAGGGCACCCTTCACCCTTCCAGCCCATGTGAACCCCCAGCCCCGACCTCCCCAAGGGAAGCTCCCTCCTGCCAGCGGCCGCCCTGCGAAACCCTCTGGGTCCTCACCGCCCGCCCCAAAGGGACGGCCTCCTCCGGTTCAAGCAGAAGACCCAGCCAGGGCTCCGGGCTCCCCACCACGTCCGGAACTCCCTGACTCACTCGTGCGGCCGGGGGAGCCCTGGGCTCGGGGGTGCGGAGCCGGCCGGCCTCGTCCCGCAGCGCCGCGTTGGCCAGCAGCCTCTGCAGGACCGACAAGCTGGGCTCCCGGTCCCCGGGCCCGGCCATGGTCCCGGCCTCCGGTCCCCGCCCGCCCGGGGCCCACTGGGCGTGGCGAGTGCTGGGACGGGGCTGAGCCGCTCCCCTCGCCCGCCCGGACCTGTCCAACGGCCCTGGCCCCGCTCCCTGCAAAGCAGCTGCAGCTCTCAGCGCCCCGCCCGGGGCCAGTAGAGTCACCGCATCCCGGGCGGACAGACACACCTACCGCGGGAGCCCAGCCGCCTTAACTCCTTCCTGCTCCCTGCACGCTCCGCAGGCCCCGCCCAGGGCCCCGGCTCCTCCCTCCCCCGGCCCCGCCCCTGCCAGCCGCGGGCGGGCCCCATCCCCGAGACTGCTGGGCAGCCCGGTAGGAGAAAGGGCACTGGCCCCGGAATCGGAGCTCTGGCCCTAGCCTGGCTGCCAGCTTACTGGGTAACCTTTGCACAAGGCTCTGCCTCCTGTGGACCTCTACAAAAGCAAGTCTGAACTTCACAGTAAGAACCCTTGAAAGATGCAACACTCCCAAGCACTCGTGATGGGTGTTAGTCTGAGTACTTCACAGGCACTGCAGCCATCACCCTGGGAGGTAGAGCCCAGCACCGTTCTCCCCATTTTACAGATGCAGAAACTGAGGTGCGGGCAGGAAAGTCACGTGTTCAAGCCCACACGTGGGCCAGGAACAGGCCCAAAACCGCAACTCGGCAGCCGGGGTCCAGGACCCGCATCTGCCTGGCTCTGTTAGCGCCCTTCACGAAACCAGCCGTCCTCACGGACCGAACGCTCAGGGGTGCCAGCACCCAGCGTTCTCCACGTCTGTCTTGCCCACAACACAAGCCCAAGTGTGCTCGGTCACTCAGTCGTGTCCGACTCTTTGCGGCCACACAGACTGCCGCCTGCCAGGCTCCCCCGTCCATGGAATTTTCCAAGCAAGAGTACTGGAGTCAGTTGCCATGCCCTCCTCCAGGGGATCTTCCCACCGCAGGGACTGAACCCGTGTCTCCTGCACTGGCAGGCAGGTTTTTAACCAGCAGTGCCACTTGAGAAGCCCACAAGTCCATGAGGCAAATGTCGCCACTGTGAAAGGGCTCTGAAGCTTGGCGGTCTGCGTATGTTCCCGAGACCACGCAGCTGATGGAAGGCGGGGTCAGATGCGGACTCAGACTAGAGACTCTAAGCAGCAGCCCACACCCCCTGCTCCACCAGCTGAGCAGACGGTATGGACCTCCAGGGCAGGGGCAGAGGTGCCTGCTCACGGCTCGATCCCAAACTCTCAACACAGGGCATCCATGTTGAAACAATGAGGCCCCCTGAAGCCCCTGACTTCCATTCCTAACCCCGCCCGAGGCCCCCCTTACCTCAGAGCAGGCGCTGGGGACCAGGGTGCCCTTCAGCTCAGACGGGGCACCCCGCCGTGTGGTGGGTGGGGGCGAGGCCAGCAGGTCGTCCAGCCACTGGGAGCCGCTCTCGGGCCCCGTGGGCTCGGGGGATGCCCGGCGGGGGTCTTGAACAGCTGTCCTGGGTCGGGTGGTTTCGGCCAGGGCCAGGGCCATGGGGTCCTCCTTGACAGACAGCGCCTGCCTGGGCTCGGGGGCGTCGACGAACAGGACGCAGGGCTGGTCCGGGGGCGCTGGCGGCTCCTGCCCCAGGACAGGCTCCAGGACACGCAGGGCAGCCTCCCGGGCGGGTGGAGGGGACTCCCGTTCCCCGTGTGTCTCTACCTGCAGCAAGGCTGGTCCAGGTGGGTCCCCTGCTGTCGTTGAGGACTCCAGAGAATGGTCCTCCCCACCGCCCATCAGGCTCTGAGGGGAGCCCGGGTCGTCTCCCGGCCCCCGGGAAGCAGGTCTTCCTGGTCCGTCTGCAGTCAGCGGGGCCCCTGGCCCTGGCTGGGACGCGCCTTCCTCCCAAGTGGACGCAGGCCAGTCCCCAGCCTCCCCGTGGATGGACGCGGCCCCGCCTCCAGCCTCCTCCTGGGTGGACGCGGCCCCGTCTCTGGCCTCCGCGGCCCGACCTCCGGCCTCCTCACAGGTGGATGCAGCCCAGTCTCCGGGGTCCTCGCGGGTGGACGCGGCCCCTCCTCCGGCCTCCTCACGAGCGGACGCGGCCCCATCTCTGGGCTCCTCCCTGGTGGAAGCAGCCCAGCCTCCAGCCTCCTCCTGGATGGACACAGCCCTGCCTCCGGCCTCCTGCTGGATGGACACGGCCCCGCCTCCGGCCTCCGTGACCCCACCTCTGGCCTCCTCGCAGGTGGACGCAGCCCAGTCTCCGGGGTCCTCGCGGGTGGACGCGGCCCCGTCTCTGGGCTCCTCCCTGGTGGAAGTGGCCCAGCCTCCGGCCTCCTCCTGGATGGACACGGCCCCGCCTCCGGCCTCCGTGACCCCACCTCTGGCCTCCTCACAGGTGGACGCAGCCCAGTCTCCGGGGTCCTCGCAGATGGACGCAGCCCCGCCTCTGGGCTCCACCCTGGGGGACGTGGCCGAGCCTCCAGCCTCCTCCTGGATGGACACGGCCCCGCCTCCAGCCTCCGCGGCCCCGCCTCCAGCCTCCTCGCGGGTGGACGCAGCCCAGTCTCTGGCCTCCTCATAGGCAGACGCGGCCCCGTCTCCAGCCTCCTCGGCCTCGGTGATGGGGGAGGGCGGCGGGGAGTCCAGCCGCCACACCCCGAGGCCTGCAGGCCGTGTGGGGAAGGTCCATTCAAAGGACTGAGATAAGCTCCAGCTGGACTCGGTCCCGCTCCCCAAGGGGTGGTCCAGGGTGGATGGGCCCCCCTGGGCCTGGGGCAGGGCGACCAGCGAGCCCCCCAGCTGCTCCCGATCTGGGCCGGGAGGCCTCAGCACACCTTCAGAAAACCGCCGCTGGGCCAGGCCGCCAGCAGGGTGGTCCTCATCCCCCGGGGCCGCCCCGTCCCCAGATGCAAACGTCCGAGGCAGGTCCGGCAGCTCACCCGCTCCCGTCAGGGGCTGGGGTGCTGTGGCTGGGGACTGCTCAGGGCTGGGGTGCCCTGCGAGCTCCCGCACCGTGGGGCTGCCGGGTCTGGGGGCCTCCGGGGCGGCCACGGCTGGGAGCCCTGGGCTCGCAGGTGGGTGGTGGGAGCCTTCCTCAGGGAGGCCCGCAGCTGGGGAGCCCAGAGTCTTGGGGGGCAGGGAGGGAGGCCCAGGAGCAGCAGGGCTCTGGGCCTCTGGACGGTGGGGGTGAAGGGGAGAGCCCCCCTCGAGGGAGTCGAGGTGGGGAGACTCGGGGCCCGAGCCCAAGGTTTCAGCGGGGAGACCCAGGCCGGGGGAGCCTCCATTCTCCAAGGTGGGGCCTGGACCAGGGGGCACCCAGGGCTTGAGAACCTGCAAGAGAAAATCAGGAGCCGTCACTGCTCCGCCAGCTCAGGGAGGCCGCTGCCCACCCCCGAGAGACCCCAGGTCAGCGCTGGCTGTCCGACACTCTCACTCCATGGGGGAAACCAGGGCGCAGGGGGACAGCCCCCCAGGACAACCGATAGAAGCTCCAGAATGACCTCAGGCGTCCAAGACTGCTGGGGCCCCCAGACCCTCCAGTGTGGCCCTCCCCCCACGAAATGCACAGCGCTCCATTCCCAGGGGATCACTTAGACCACGCCCACCCGCGTCCCCCAAGCCCAAAGCTCCTGTGAGGAGTTTCTAAGGGTCCAAGGTTCATGGGTCAGGAACACTGGCTTTGCGCGCTTCCCCGGTGGTCCAGGGGCTAAGATTCCACACTCCCAATGCAGGGGGGTCCCGGGTTCGATCCCTGGCCAGGGAACTATATCCCAAGTGCGGAAACAAAGTTTGCATGCCACAACTGTAGATCGCGCGAGCTACAGTGAAGATCAAAGATTCCGTGGGACCCAGTGCAGCTGAGTACGTAAACAAATAAAATATGTTTTTAAAACTGGCTTTGTAAAGGAAAGGCAAAAGGAAACTAGAGTCTGGCTGGCTGGGTGCGTGGCCTCAGGGTGGGACTCCACCAGGCCCAGGGCAGCTCCCGGGAGAAGCTCGCACCCTTGCTCTGAGCATCCAAGGGGTAGCGGGACCCAGGATTCAGGCCAGAAGCCCCGGGGGCCGTGAAAGCACCGGTCGGAGACACTGGCATCTCCCCTGTCAGCTGGACGCCTTCCCATGCGGGTTCTCTCTGAACCCGGCGTCCCTACCTGCAACTCAGGGCCAGGGCAACAACATCCACCTCGTGGTCAGGAGAGGATTCAGCAAGATCTGCGCACCCGGCTGCTGTGAACAGCACGGGGGAAGAACGGACACCCTGAGGCCCTGGGACCCCCCAGCATTTGGCTCCCCTTCACCCCTGCACCCCTGCAGGCCGCGACCTGAGTCTCGCTCTATCTGACCTCTGCCATCCCCAGAAGTCACGCTCTGTGCCTTCTCCCATGGGGGGCTGTCTGCCCCATCACCACCTGACCCCTGGGCCTGGGCAGGGGGGGCGTCCTGTTTCCGCGTCAAGGCCACCCTCTGATCCTTCGATCCTTCCAGCCCGTCCAGCCGCAGAGTCGAATCTCAGGTTAATTTAGAGTCTGTGCCCTTAAACCACGCCCCCCCAGGAACCCTCCTCCAAGAGCCCAGGACAGACTCCTCCGCCCCCAGAGCAGAGCTCCTGGACCACAGCCACCCTCCCAAGCGCTGCCCCTGGTAAAGAGCTCACAGCGGCTCCCGAAGCCCCACGACTGACCCGTCCAGTGTCCTGGCTCCGCTCCCTGACCTCCTCTCCCTGACTTCCCCAGAGCCCACCTCTCTGAGGGTCCACCCTAGACCTCGTCCTCAGCCAGAGCCCCTCCAGAGCGTCAGGACTAGGGGACCTGCTCGCCCATGTCCACCCCCGTCCATCCGGCGCCCTCTCTCCCTCCCCTCCGCCTGTCTCCTCCCTTCTCCCCGTCCCACTCCCCTCTCTCCTCCACCACTGTGTGAACTTCCTGTATTCTCTCCCCCACTCCAGTTTAACCTAATGCAATACAGCTCTGCCCCAGCTCCAGGCTGCACCAGGGCAGCTGGAGATGAGCCACCGCTGGGATGGTGGGTTCCCTGGCTCAGCCGAGCCCCAGAACGCCCAGCAATCCCACGACATCCCCCTTCCGCGCACCCCCACCTCCCAGCGACGCTTTCCCATCCGGTCTGTCCTCAAACCTCCGCGCCTCCGTCCAGGCTCTCCGCCCAGGCTCTCTGGGCTGAGGACCTTGCTCTCCCTCCCCGAGGACTCAGAGACCCCCACCCGGGCGCCCTGCTCCCGAGCCGCCCCTGCTCAGACCTCGGGCCAAGCCCTCCTCTCTGTGTCCAGCATCACAGATTCTTTTCCTTCTCTCCTGGACCGTTTCCATCAGCACACAAACCGCTCTCATTTCTTCTGGCTTAAGAAAAACACACACATGCTGCCGTCCAGCCCTCCCATCTCTCCAGCTACACCCCTTTCCTTAAACCTGGGCTCTGCGTTCAGCACCTCTAACCTCAGCGCCTACGCTGAGCCCCCTCCAAATGGGTTCCCTTCTTCACTTCCACCACCCTGCCGCTCCGGCCAAGTTCAACCACGACCCCCCCTGCAACCCCCCATTCTCGGGGCGCCCCTTCCTTGCCCCACAGGCACCATCTGATCGCTGACCACCCGCCCCAGTCCCTCCCCCAGCCCGGGCAGCTCCTGGGCTGGCAGGGTTCCCTCCCTCACCTCTGCTCCTGCCTGCGTCTCCTGGGCGCCTCTGCCAGGCCTCCGTCTCCCTCCCATGCCTCACCCATGCTCTCGGGGACCTCAGCCGACTCCAGGGCCATCTGCACACCGACAAGTCCCTGCAGCTCTGGACTCAAACGCCCCACTGACCCCCTTGGACCCTGTTGGACGAGGCGTCTCCAACTCAACAGAATCCATAAGCAAGCTCCTCTGGTCTTCCCGACACTACGATGGCCCCCTTCTCCGTAAAGGGTAACCTCCCGACCACTTGGGCCACAGACCCCCAGCGGCACCCTTCACTCGCCACTCACTCCCCGCAAATCAGCCTGCCTGCGAGTCCCGTCCACTCCACCTTCACATCAGAGGCCCCCGTACCACCGTCTCCCCAGGGACTGCCTCCAGGATCCACAGCACCGTCGTCTCTCACCAGGGCGACCCCAAGAGCCCCCTGNAAGCATGGAAGTTTAGTGTGGACTATTCCTAGCCTACCTTTTAACCTACATTCTCTGAATTTACATCATTAAGTGATATAAAGTCCACCTTGACCTGAGTTCTGCTTTCATCAAGATGATGAGACCATAGTAACTGACTTGATGCCTTCCATGCTGTCTTTGTCTTAAACCAATAAACTTGTTTGATGAAAATAGCAATTCTGGTTTTTATGTCTGTTATTTGATATGCAATATTACTTACAGACACTTTTTGGCAGGATTCTATTTTTTGTGTTGGTACACCTGAGGGGCTCAACACTGACTGTTGGTGGGAGGCCTTTTCAGGCTGACTGTTGGAAGCCAGCCTCAGCTCCAGGAGGCTGGCTGTAGTTCCTTGCCATGTGTGCTGCATTTTGTGCTTAGTCACTCAGTCGTGTCTGACTCTTTGTGACGCCATGGACTAGAGCCCACCAAGATCTGCCATCCATGGGGATTCTCCAGGCAAGAATACTGCAGTGGGTTGCCATACCCTCCTCCAGGGGATCTTCCTAACCCAGGGATTGAGCCCAGATCTCCTGTATTTCAGGCGGAGTCTTCACTTTCTAAGTCACCTCCTTGCCAGATTGTTTCCAAATACGGCTGTGTGCCTTCTCAAGGCTTGGAAAGGTGAGAAAGTTACTCTAGCAAGATGGGTTCTACAATACCATACAGTTTTATGTATCAGAAACACATACACATGATCACATGCATTTTATTAACTTGTTCGTTATATTTCATTGTTAGAAGTAAATAACAAGTACTGTCCATTCTCAAGAGGATGGCATGACTAAGGCACTGATATCAAAATGTACAAATCATGGAAGCAACTTAATAATCTGTCTATCACTGATATCAATGGAAGTTTCCTTCATTTTCAGTGCTGTCAAATAATTTATAGAACATAAAGTTATTTTATCTCTGAAGATCTGGTAGAATTTCCTCCAAATAATTATCTGGTCTAGAAAAATTTGTGTTATTCATTTCAGTCGCTCAGTCGTGTCCAACTCTTTGTGACCCCATGAACTGCAGCATGCCAAACCTCCCTGTTCATTGCCAACTCTGGAGTTTACTCAAACTCATGTCCATTGAGTCGGTGATGCCATCCAACCATTTTATCCTGTGTCTTCCCCTTCTCCTCCTACCTCCTATCTTTCTCAGCATCAGAGTCTTTCCTAATGAGTCAGCTCTTTGCATCAGGTGGACAAAGTATTGGCTTTTCAGCTTCAGTATCAGTCTTTCCAGTGAATATTCAGGACTGATATCCTTTAGGATGGACTGGTTAGATCTTGCAGTCCAGGGAACTCTCAAGAGTCTTCTTCAACACCACAGTTCAAAAGCATCAATTCTTCAGTGCTCAGNGGGCGGAGCCACGTCCTTCGTAGCTGCAGCTCCCTCTGCCAAAAAGGCTGTTCCCCAAACATCCAAGCGCTCACCCCATGCCCCACTTCCTGGCAAGGACTTCCCGTCACCCTCGCCCCGGGACCCATGCAGGCCGCATCCCAGGCGCCTGTCTGATGCTCTGCGTCTGCTGGGTCGCAGGGCTCCCAGCGCTGGAGTCTGCCTCCCCACATTAGAAGGCGCGTTCCTTGGGGAGCAAGCGCTTCCCTCGTGGCTCAGACAGTAAAGAATCTGCCTACAAGGCAGAAGACCTGGGTTCGATCCCTGGGTCAGGAAGCTCCCCAAGAGAAAGGAACGGCTACCCACTCTGATATGCCTGCTCAGAGAACTCCGTGGACAGAGCAGCCTGGCGGGCTACAGTCCACGGGGTCACAAAGAGTCGGACAAGACTGAGGGACGGACACACGCTTTCCCTGGAAGCAGGGGGACTGCAGACGCTTTGCTCGTGGCTGTCTCCCCAGCACCGGGATCACAGTGGATGCTGGATAAATACGTCTGGACAATGCACACACTCAGGTCTCTCCCCCTGTCGGATGGGACAGCCTCCGGCTAGCAAGGGCTCTTGGAGCAAGACAGATCACCCTTCGCGTCATTTACTCAGGAACACAGACTGTCTACCTCTGAGCACACCGTGGGCAGAGGGGCTCTAACAGGAAACCCCCGTGAAACATCGCTTCCCCTCTTCTGCGAGAGGGCAGGCCTGGCCAGGGACCGTGCTGCACTCAGACCCTGCCTTCAGCCCCTGGGCAAGCCATCTGGCGCCTCAAGCCCAGCATCCGCACCTCTCGCACGGGACCTGGGGGGCCTACTCAGCCAGAGTTATGACTGGGTTACGTCAGTCAACCTCCCCGAGGTTGCCCAGCAGACAGTAGGCCATCCAGGGCAGTCATCCTGGACACTGTAGGAGCCTCAGGGCCTCAGCCACACTCAGCCAGGGTGGCCTGGAAGTTGAGAAATCAGTCCTGAGGCAAGTCACGTAAACGTCCTCCACAACCTCTGTTTCCCCAGCTAAACTAAGGGAGGTGGGAGAGACGCAGGAACGAGACCCTTCCAGCTCAGAGACTGCGTCGTCGCGGGTGGGGAACTCACGCCAGTCACGGGCTCGGAGACGGCCGGCTGGGACAGGTCCCCATCGAAGGCCAGGTCCGAGGGGGACTTCCTGTGAGGGGGAAAGAGGGGAGACGGAGGCACAGGTCAGGGAAGCCTGGCGCGGGTGCAGAAGGAAGGGGTGATCCCCAGGGGTCTGCCCGATGACCGGAACAGAACCCGACGTGCACCCCGGAGCAGGGAGGGGTGATCAGGGGTCTGCCCGACGGGAACAGAACCCGACNCTTCCTGTGAGGGGGAAAGAGGGGAGACGGAGGCACAGGTCAGGGAAGCCTGGCGCGGGTGCAGAAGGAAGGGGTGATCCCCAGGGGTCTGCCCGATGACCGGAACAGAACCCGACGTGCACCCCGGAGCAGGGAGGGGTGATCAGGGGTCTGCCCGACGGGAACAGAACCCGACATGCACCCCGGAACAGGGAGGGGTGATGAGGGGTCTGCCCGACGACTGGAACAGAACCCGACGTGCACCCCGGAGCAGGGAGGGGTGATGAGGGGTCTGCCCAACGACTGGAACAGAACCCGACGTGCACCCCACCAGGGGCACGTCCTCCCGGGGGACAAAGACTCCGGCGGCTCCGAGAGAGAGCACCCCAGAGCCAGCGCATGCGCCCCAGCTGCATGTCAGGGGCTAGGCCCCCCAACCCCTCGGGGGAAAGCCTGCGCAGGCCCAGAGCCCTCGGGGCTCCTGGTAAGATCACCAAGCCCCAGAGCCCTTGAGGGGTTAGGGTTCTCCCGGCCAGGGCAGCTGGCCCCTCCCCAGCCAATGCTTCTGGAGAACGGCAGGAGGAGGGAGACCACCAGAGGGATTTCGCAAGGTCGAGGTTGCTCCTTTCAAGCCAGGCTGGGAGCAAAGTAGGGGAAAGAGGGCGGAACCCAGCCTGCACAGGGCGGGCCTCCTGGGAGCCCAGGGGGACAGGAGGCCTCGGGTGCCCACACTCCCCAGAGAGGCTGGCGGGCAACGCAGGCGAGGCCCTGGGCCTCCAGCTTGACTCAGACCACGGCAGGGCCTTCTCCACAGCAGGAGGCGGGTCAGCGGGGCCAGAGAACTGTGGGGCCTAGGGGGCAACCAGCCCAAGCTGGCGCTCCCTGCCCTGAGGATGCTCCAGGCAGCTGGGACCCTCAGCCTTCTCCCCAGGGCCCAAGGACACGTCCAGGTCAGGAGCCCCCAGGACACGCTGGCACTGGCTCTGGGAAAGGGGATGCCGAATGCAATACTACACACACACACACACACACACACACACACACACGGAATGCAATACTACACACACACACACACCACCCCCACCCCCACCCCAGCACAGATACACACAGACACAAAGACACACACCGAGCACCTGGCACACCGCTGCACCCACAGGGCGGGCCAGCAGTTAAGAGCACACACTGGAATCAGAGAGGCCCTAATTCTAACTCCAGCTCTGTCTGTCACTTGCTAAGGGACCAGGGGAAGTCACTTTTGAGCCTCAGTTTCCTCATCTCTAAAATGGGCCTAATACCCCCTTTACTACACAGGATGGCTGTGGATTAAGTGAGGCAGCGTTTGGCTCTCCGTATTAAAAAAGCACTGAAAATAAACTTCCAAGCTATACATCTGGAAAAACGTGGACTCTGTACAGAGTACGACTACAGAATAAAGCACATGAGAACTCGGTCAACAGGGGGCGGGGCGGGGCGGGGCGTGGGGGTGG
>SJYV01018065.1:1495023-1531442 GCA_006410875.1 Neotragus pygmaeus | reverse complement strand
CTGGGAGGGATTGGGGGCAGGAGGAGAAGGGGACGACCGAGGATGAGATGGCTGGATGGCATCATGGGCTTGATGGACGTGAGTCTGAGTGAACTCCGAGAGATGGTAATGAACAGGGAGGCCTGGCGTGTTGCGATTCATGGGGTCGCAAAGAGTCGGACACGACTGAGTGACTGAACTGAACTGAACTGAGACTTTCGAAACTTATAGTACAGAAGGCCCCTCATCAATGCAGGCCACTGCAAGTGATTTTTTATTTTGACTTAGGGTCTTGAAGTCAGCTTCAAGATCATCTTAACCGAACACATCAAAAACTGAACTCATGTCAGGAAATAAAAAAGTATGTGTCCAAATATTGGTTCAGAGGAAAATATTTAATTTTTCCAGTAAATTTTTCAGATAGAATTTTCCCTAATCCTATGGCCTATCAAAAATCATCAAAGCTATAAAATATTTCTTTATACAGAGGTTCATTTAGATTTCCACATGTTACATGTTTCTAATTTAGGTTTTTCTCCACATAAACATTATTTTATATAATTTTTATAAAATCTCATTGTTTAAGACTTATAAGTGACTATTTGGAAAGGTTTTGTTTTTGTTATTTTTAAGAGGAAATTCATACTTGCTTGGTTGAAAAAATTACAGACATAACTCCCTTAGTGACTTTGATTTTCCTAAAATAACTGCAAGCTGTTCTTATTCAATCAACCAATCAATATATATTTATTGACCTGTTCCATTTACCAACACTATTAGGTGCTGACTATTCTAATTTATTTGACCTTGAATCATTGCTTTACTTAGGCAGCAGATAAATAATAATAATGGCAACACATCTTGTTTCATTTATAATGATCTTTTAGTTTTTCTGTTTGACCAACCTATCTATTTTAAAGTTTTTAAGTTTTTAGGATCATATTTTTTCCTCATATACTGTTAAACCTATGCTTTGTCCAGTTTTTTTTTTTTTTTGCAATATTCTTCTGGATAGTTAATTTGTGCTTTCATTATTCATATATCCTTGATATTTTTCTTGATTTTTTTAAAGAAAATAATTTCTTCCCTAAAAAAGTGTTAAAGACAGGGTTCACAGAGCCTAATCTTTTTATTTCCCCATGACTCAGTAATTTTGAAAGTGAAAGTCTCTCAGTCGTGTCTGACTCTCTGCGACCCCGTGGACTATACAGTCCATGGAATTCTCCAGGCCAGAATACTGGAGTGGGTAGCCGTTCCCTTCTCCAGAGGATCTTTGCAACCCAGGGATCTAACCCAGATCTCCCACATTGTAGGTGGATTCTTTACCGTCTGAGCCACCAGGGAAGCCCAGCAATTTTGGTCAACTTCAAATTGCAAACTTTGTGTAACACAGTGCTGGGTATACTACTACTACTAAGTCATTTCAGTCGTGTCCGACTCTGTGCAACCCCAGAGACAGCAGCCCACCAGGCTCCCTCGTCCCTGGAATTCTCCAGGCAAGAACACTGGCGTGGGTTGCCATTTCCTTCTCCAATGCATGAAAGTGAAAAGTGAAAGTGAAGTTGCCCAGTCGTGTCCAACCCTCAGCGACCCCATGGACTGCAGCCTTCCAAGCTCCTCTGTCCATGCGAGTTTCTAGGCAAGAGTACTGGAGTGGGGTGCCATTGCTGGGTATAATAGGAAGTAAATAAATCATTATGCTCCCAGACTCCTCCAAGTCTGTAAAGTTTGAATGCTTTGTCTTTGTCCTATTTAATCCTGATATTGAAACGAAAAGATTTTCTTCTGACATTTCAGAGAGGAAGTGTTACTTTGTGCAGTGGCATATCCAGCATCCTATAGATCAAGGTAGGATAACCAGTACCACATTCCTCTGGCTTTCTCTCATTTTTGTTTTGAATTTCATCTACTGAAGAAAAAGCTTACCTTGGCCTTTTATTTTCTGATTAGAATTCACTTTGGACATCATTATGCAGATCCACTGATAACGTGAAGTTGAAGAATCATCAGCATAGCTTGATCAGAAGAAGTGTTCTTCATCAGATATCAGATATCAGAGAAGTTCTGAAATTGGAAGTATCACTGGGGCCCGTTCAATTCCATGACTCCATGCATTCCATGGAGATAAAATGAGCCCAAGGAGAACAGGCTTGCCCAGTTTTGCTGTTGTTCAGTCCCTAAGTTGAGCCTGACTCTTTGTGACCTCATGGACTGCAGGACACCAGGCTCCTCCACTATCTCCTGGAGCTTGCTCTAATTCATGTCCATTGAGTCAGTGATACGATCTAACCATATCATCCTCTGCAACTTATTGAAAACAAATCCAGTTCTCTAGTACTCTTTCCATTTCATCACACTAAATTAAGCTTTCTATTTATTTTCTTTAAAGAGCTTTTTGATGTGGACCATTTTAAAATTCTTTATTGAACTTGTTAAAATATTTCTTCTGTTGTTTATGTTGTTGTTTTTTGGCCGTGAGTCATGTGCGATCTTAGCTCCCTGACTAGGGGTTGGACACATACCCCCTACATTGGAAGATAAAGTCTTAACCAGTGGACCACCAGGGAAGCCTTGTTTTCCCTAAAAAGTTGTTTATTTTGATCCCTCTTCCCCCAGAAAAATCTGGATAAAGTCTGAATGTCATCTATTAGAAGAGTTCTGCCATTCCCCGCTCTGGTTCATTCGGGTTCTTTATGTTCTCTTGATCGTGAATCAACATAAATGATGTTCTTTGATTATTTTTCTTTTTTTACTCCTGCTCTGTGGAATAAGAGCAAGAAAAGTTAAAGGGTAATTATGATAGCTTCTGGTGTATCCTGCATTAACTCATGTAAAAAAATATTCTTTCCAGGTAGATATATCTCTGCTTTCTCTCAACAAAACAGTTGGGGCCATAAATAAGACGGTCTAGAGGTATTTGCAACCCCCATATGGCCTTCTACATTGTGCTTAATACATTTCTGCTGAATTATTATCTTGGTTATTCATTAAGCCAAGTCATTGCTAGAAACTGCATGGTTAAAAAAGGTACAAACTCAAAAAGAGCAAGAGGTATCCCATAATACTGTTGTACTCATATCTTAAAGTAGCCTATTTTATGTGTGCATAGAGACACTGGGAAAATACCCTTCCCTACTCTTTTCCTACTCTTCTATCCCATCTTCCTTACACACAGCTCTCATCAACTATGAGCCCCTCATTGGCTCGTTCTTTTGTTTATTTTTGGCTGCACTGGGTTTTGATTCTGAAGCGCTGGCTCTTTGTTGCTACGCGAAGGCTTTCTCTAGTTGTGGTAGCTTCTCTAGCTGTGGTTCATGGGCTCTTAGGTGCTCAAGCTTCAGTAATTTTGGCTCTCAGGCTTAGCTGCCCTGAAGCATGTGGGATGTTAGTTCCTGGAGCAGGGATCGAACCCATATCCCCTGCACGGGTGGATTCTTAACCACTGGACCACCAGGGAACTCCCTTGCTCATTCTACTACTAGTTATACTATTTGCAAAGTGAAGTTTGCATTTCTTATTTTTAATTCAATTATATCTTCACTGTGTGTATTTCACAAAAAAACATATGAATGACAAAGTTCCCTTTCTACAAAGGCACTCTTGCCATCAAATGTACCTTGGGATTTGATGCAGAATTTTTTTATGACTATAATTGTTACCAACCTACACATTAAAGGATCAATGATCCCTAAGCTTCATACTAGTCTGGAAACAATCAATAGTTAAACATGTTAAGAAATTCAAAGAACTAAACAAAATTAATAGACTGGAGAGTTCAGAAACGTGCTGTGAACCAGTGTTTCAGAAATAATGCAGTTTGTAAAAATTAAACTAGTATAACCACAAAAATTTAAGAAGGTGCTATTTTCACTTAACCATATAACTCTCATGTGGTATCATAACCATATAATCAGATACCATGAGACGGTCCATTGTATACTGATGCTTGGAATGCTTTTCAGGTGACTCTTTGATCCTTTATTAACCAACAATGGAAATTCACAAAATGCAAATTCCTGAGTCATTAAAATATTTTTTAGTAGCTTTGGGCAAAGATGTAGGAATGAAAGACAGCTCACAGTTCAAAATTTCAGATTTGTTATAATAGATGAATAAAATAGATTCTGAAGCCTGGAAAATTCCACAATGATGGGAATGTCTAGAAGCACAGTAATCAGGCAAATTCCATCAGAACTGACCTGACCATGCAGTTTCCCCCAGGGGTTACAAAAAGTTGGAGAATTTACAAACAATAGAGTTATAATGGTATTCCTGCTTGACTCTCTTATTTTACAAATGAGAAGGCATAGGCCACAGAAATTGTATGACTTGAAGCAGCCAAGAAGTAGAGTCAGGGTCTCTTGAACCCATCTGGGATTTCTTTACCACTCTGATGTAATAGATGGTTACAACTTCAAGAGCTCACAGAACATGGAATGATACCCATGGGATCAAACCCAAAATGACTAAATTACATCGGTTAATTCATTCAACAAGCCCTCATCAATTTCCAGTTAGATATAGCTCAGGGACACTATCTTGTTTCTTTAAAAGTCCAACTGCAGAAAAAGGTTCACTCTAGAGATGAATAAGGACCTCAGTGCAGGAATTGAAGTTAATTGTTAATAAGAAACCAGCAGACAAACAAATTAATAACTTGTAACAACAACAACAAAAATCAGGCTGTGTTTAAAAGAAACCAGAATCGGGCAAACAACTCTGGCAATTATATTTCTTCACCAAACCAAAGTTTACTACCAGCAGATGTGTTATTTCTCATCCACTTAAATGGACCTACTGAAAATGTAGGTTGATAACATTCTTCTTTGAAAAAATATGTATTCTGATATAGCACTGAGGTAGGTTTAGCTGCTGACTACTTTAAAAAAAAAAATTAGTTTGTCTTTGTTAATGCATGGAAACTATCTGAATGCAAAGTAAGCAAGGGTTATGTTAATTTTATTTGCCCTAATTTGGTCAAATTGTTGTTAGCACAATATTTGGAACTAATTTTTAGATTTCAATGAAGTTTCCTTTAATGATAAGGAAAAAAAAAAATCTGTTCTAACCTTGGTCTGCCAACTACAGCTTGCTAGATTTTGAAATGTGTGCCCTGAGACAGCTACCAAGTCTTGGATACAGTAAAGGGCCACTTTACCTTCTTCTTTTTTTTTAAGAAGCCCTTGTCTTACACACACCTGCTACCCAACTCACCCATGGCTCATATATCCCTCCTAGACTTTACTGACCTATTATTTCATATATAGATAGAGATATAGGTATAGATGGGCTTCCATGGTGGCTCAGAGGTAAAGAATCTGCTTGCAATGCAAGAGACACAGGAGTGGCAGGTTCCAACTCTGGGTAGGAAAGATCCCCTGGAGGAGGGCATGGCAACCCACTCCAATTTCTTGCCTGGAGAATCCCATGGACAGAGAAGCCTGGCAGGCTATAGTCCACAGGATTGCAAAGAGTGGACACACTGAAGCAACTGAGCATGCAGGCACTCACAGGGATACATATAGATCTAGCTATAAAATAAGACATAAATATAAATATAATAGACAAATGGATAGATAGTAGATAGGTGGGCTTTCCAGGTGGTTCAGCAGTAAAGAATCCCCTACCACTGCAGGAGACTTGGGTTAATTCCCTTGGTGGGGAAGATCTCCTGGCTGGAGGAGGAAATAGCAACCCACTCCAGTATTCTCGCCAGGAAAATTCGATGGACAGAGGACCTTGGTGGGCTGCAGCCCCTGGGGTCGCAAAGAGCTGGATAAGACTAAAGGACAGATAGGTAGATACAGATATACAAATGATAGGTGGATACACAGATGATGGATTGATTTGTTACGCAAAAGAAATTCTAAGACTTTGGTCTCAATGCTTGCCATAAGCTACTAACCTATAGATTTATTCTTCAGGTGTTTCTAGAATACTTGGGAAAGAACTTGAATCAGTGCAGTGGTGAAGAAGAGAAGGTGATTTAGGCAACAAACGCCGGAGACCATCACTCCCTGGACCAAAAGTGGGTGGCACCGGAGCCCTGCGGCTGGGAGAGAGGGCACGCTGCCAGCAGAGGTGAGGCCACAAAGTGAGCCGCAGGGAGAGCGACGAAGGCGGAGACCGGGAGGCNTTGTCATCTCTGGGAAGAAACGAAATTGACAGGGACAGATGGAAGCTTCACCTTGTTTCTCTGAGGAGGTGAATTAATATAATTAAAATGAGAGATGTGCTTACATGGACTGACTTGCTAAATAGGCTAACCTTGATATTTAAAGCATACAACTATTTTAAAAATATAGATAAATATTTATAGAGGTTCAACATTAAAGGGAAAAATCAAATGAATCGATAAAAGTGGTAAGGGAGAGGGTCTTCACTAACCTTCTAAATACTAATAGACATCCATTTGAGAACATAGCTATAGCTTAATTTAATAAAATAGTAATACAGAATAAAAATCCCCAACAACACGAACGAATTCAATCACCTAATAGTAACTGAAATAAAGCATTATACAAATGCCTGCTTTGATATAGAAAATACTGTCTCTTGACCACAATTATAAAGCCCTACTTGTTAATAGCAAAATAAAAACAAAATTATAATAAATGAATTATAGCTTCTTAAAGTGATATCTTTTGAACTGTGGTGTTGGAGAAGACTCTTGAGAGTCCCTTGGACTGCAAGGAGANACCACAATTATAAAGCCCTACTTGTTAATAGCAAAATAAAAACAAAATTATAATAAATGAATTATAGCTTCTTAAAGTGATATCTTTTGAACTGTGGTGTTGGAGAAGACTCTTGAGAGTCCCTTGGACTGCAAGGAGAGCCAACCAGTCCATTCTGAAGGAGATCAACCCTCGGATTTCTTTGGAGGGAATGATCCTAAAGCTGAAACTCCAGTACTTTGGCCACCTCATGAGAAGAGTTGACTCATTGGAAAAGACTCTGATGCTGGGAGGGATTGGGGGCAGGAGGAGAAGGGGATGACAGAGGATGAGATGGCTGGATGGCATCACGCACTGGATGAACGTGAGTCTGAGTGAACTCTGGGAGATGGTGATGAACAGGGAGGCCTGGCGTGCTGCGATTCATGGGATCGCAAAGAGTAGGACACGACTGAGTGACTGAACTGAACTGAACTGACCTGAAAGTGATATCTTAAAGGGCAGCATACAAAAATTCAAGTCTATTTCAGTGTCAGAAATCTGTATAAAGAAAAATCATGTAAAGCTGCCTTCCTTTGCACAAATGGGAACATTAAATATAAATGTCCTGGGTATTTATATAAGCTCTTCAAGTTTACAAACCATAGTATTAGGTGTAAACTATAAAGTCTTAAAATATCAAAGTCAGAGGAACTGATCGGCTTTGATTGAGATTTCTTCTTTTACTTTGCCAAGCGAGAAAGATGTACTTGGGTTCTCAATCCCATTGACATCTAAATTTTTTTAAATAGTTACTTATAATGGAATCTCATTTATTAACTACCTCAGCAGAGAATAGATATTTTGTTTCATATATATATATATTCCACCATGTCTGATGCTGCAGGGGAAAATATAATAGACCTGCAATTTAAAAATTAAACAAAACAAATCTGAAGTACAATTCTATAAAAACACATTTTCAAATCAATTTAACTTTCTTCCATTAAGAAATATTAAATCTTCTTCATGAATTTCTAAAAAAATGGATATTTATGCAGGTGGATTATATCTTTAATGTGTACATAAAATAAAAGAAATAACTTCACTGAAAGTGATGACCATAAGTAAGTTTCTAACATCTAAATATGTTGCAATAAGTTTCTCCATCACCTGTTTAGTAAGCAATAAAACCATCTGCTGCATTTGGTTTTATATATTTTTCTATTTGTGAAGACCAAAGGAAACAGTGCCAGTAATTAAATTAAATTAGTACAGAAAAGTAATTTATAGGTATATTAAGTAAAATATTGTTTATAAAAGTAGTATGATTATGAATAGAATTCATTTTAATAAGCTGCTGGTAGAATTTTCTTCCTCTTTTAGATTATTAATTTATTATTTCACATCAGGAGAAAAGATGTTCCCAATCCATTTCCCCTCTTATTTTTCACAATTTCCCAAATGAAATGGCTATGAAACAGAACTCAGTATTACTATTTCTCCTGTAATAGTGTACTTGGAGGAAGTTGACAGATCTTAACTTTGTGGTGATGATGAAGATTCCATCCATCCACAAATATACTAGTAAAGCCATTTTTGTGACACTGCTCTCTTTGTACTTTCCAGGTCACTGCAAACAGGACAGAAGGCTCTGAGCTATGTGCTTTGCTAAGTGGAACTATTTTGTTTACATGCACCAATGCCCCATATGTAGGAAACCACAGTGCAATCAGAGCAAGATACCAAAAGAATAGATTCATTTTATAGCTGGCTTCATAACAAAAAAGACAAGGCCTCTCAGTCTCAAATGTTTAATTTGCTTGATCAAATATTAAGAGCTATATTGCTCAATGGTCTTTATCATGTTTAGTGACCATAAAGGAAAGAATTCAGGTGGTGCCTTCTCTTTATGTATTTAATAGAAGTATTCAGTATATGACAAAACTTAGATAGACTATTCAGTAACAGTGAGTTTCTTGAAATGATTTTACAAAGATTATATTCTTGAAGAAAATGTTAAAATATGGTAAAAATATGCATCATTAGAATAACAGCTGTTTCAACTAGAAGCATCATCTGGTTGAACTTTGTTTTATGCAAATAAGGAAAATGCCACTCCAAAAGAAGAATGGATTTATCCAAGTGCCTGCAAGTAGCTGTATAAAAAGCTATCTAATTCTGTGGCTGGTATTCTTTCTATCATACTTCATTGCCTTTCTTATACAAGTTAGTTAGTTGACAATGAAATGCAATATTTGCTTTCCCAGATCTTTCATTTCTATCCTGAAGCCACATTTTCATGTAAACTGATACTTCATGAAAAAATGAACTAGTAAATAGGGTCAACTTAAATGTGCAGTTTTCCATATGGTGCATTTTGAGTAACTGAATGAGTTCACAGTCCAAAATTGATTCTCCATGTCTATTTCTTTATGTGAATATATGGTCATTTTATTTGCTGTTAAATATTAAGGTATTATTTGGAAAACTCTAGTTAACATGCAAATTAGTTTATATCTCATTACAGAACATACCTAGGAATTGGTACCTAGACAGGACCCACTGCAGAGAGCAGTGAACACAGAAAACTTCTGATTGTGGAACATGGTGTCCATGGAGCTTAAACACAGGTTGGTAATTACAATCAGGAACTGTGGTAGATGATTGAGAGGAAGGGGGTGATTCAGTTAACAGAATAATGCACTGGATATTCAATGTTAGTTGGCATAAAAGCAGAGTCCAGAAATGCTGAATAAAACTTCCACATTACTACCCAGAGTCATCAATGCTAAACACATATTTGCAAGCTTCTTTGAAAACATGTGTTTCAGTCCTCTGTGCCCTACTATATGGAGAAATAATTTTTAATCAAACATTTTTTGTATTGGGGAAGGAGGCTGATGAGAGAAAGGACATATGTATATAACTGATGAACATTCTTGTATGGCAGAAACTAACACAACATTGTAAAGCAATTACCCTCAAATTAAAAAAATAAATGAGAAGAACAGGAATTATAAAACCTATTGATATTTAACTATCCCTAACGATCATTTTGCAAAAATCTAAACTACAAAGGTCTGGGATCCATACATTTGTCTTTAGCTTCTAATTCCTTATTACATATATGTCAACTATGCTTCAGTTAGTTCAGTGCAGTCGCTCAGCGGTGTCCCACTCTTTGCACCCCATGGACCGCAGCACAACAGGCTTCCCTGTCCATCACCAACTCATGGGGCTTGCTCAAATTCATGTCCATTGAGTCAGTTAGGCCATCCAACCATCTATTACTATGTTGGCCACTTCTCCTCCTGCCTTCAATCTTTCCCAGCATCAGGGTCTTTTCCAAGGAGTCATTTCATTGCATCAGGTGGCCGAAGTATTGGAGTTTCAGCTTCAATGTCAGTCCTTCCAATTACTATTCAGGACTGACTTCCTTTAGGATTGACTAAGTTGATCTTCTTTCAGTCAAAGGGACTCTCAAGAGTCTTCTCCAACACCACGGTTCAAAAGCATCAGCTCTTTGGCATTCAGCTTTCTTTGTAGTCCAACCCTCACACCCATACATGACGAATGGAAAAAACATAGCTTTGACTAGACAGACCTTTGTCAGCCAAGTAATGTCTCTGCTTTTAAATATGATGTCTAGGTTCATCATAACTATTCTTCCAAGGAGCAAGAATCTTTTAATTTCATGCTGCAGTCACCATCTGCAGTGATTTTGGAGCCAAAAAAAAAAAAAAAAAGTCTTTTTGTTTCCATTGTTTCCCCATCTACTTGCCATGAAGTGATGGGATCAGATGCCATGACCTTAGTTTCTTGAATGTTGAGTTTTTTTTTTTTTTTTTAATTTATTTATTTTTAAATTTAACTTTACAATACTCTATTGGGTTTGCCATACATCGACACGAATCCACCACAGGTGCACACAAGCTCCCAATCCCGAGTCCCCCTCCCACCTCCCACCCCACAACGTCTCTCTAGAATGTTGAGTTTTAAGCCAACTTTTTCACTCTCCTCTTTCACTTTTATCAAGAGGCTCTTCAGTTCTTCTTCACTTTCTTCTATAAGGGTGGTGTCATCTGCATATCTGAGGTTATTGATATTTCTCCTGGCAATCTTGATTCTGGTTTGTGCTTCATCCAACCTGGCATTTTGCATGATGTACTCTGCTCTAAGTTAAATAAACAGGGTGACAATATACAGCCTTGATGTACTCCTTTTCTTATTTGGAATCTGTCTGTTGTTCCATGTCTAGTTCTAACTGTTGCTTCTTGACCTGCTTATAGATTTCTCAGGAGGAAGATCGGTGGTGTGCCATTCCCATCTCTTGAAGAATTTTCCAGTTTTCACACAAAGGCTTTGGTGTAGTAAAAAAGCAGAAGTAATGTTTTTCTAGAATTCTCTTGCTTTTTTGATGATTCATCAGATGTTGGCAATTTGATCTCAGGTTCCTCTGCCTTTTCTAAATCCAGCTTGAACATCAGGAAGTTCACGGTTCATGTACCATTGAAGCCTGGCTTGAAGAATTTTGAGCATTACATTGCTAGGGTATGAGATGAGTACAACTGTGTGGCAGTTTGAACATTCTTTAGCATTACATTTCTTTGGGATTGGAATGAAAACTGACCTTTTCCAGTCCCGTGGCCACTGCTGGGTTTTCCAAGTTTGCTGGCATATTGAGTGCAGCACTTTCACAACATCATCTTTTAGGATTTAAAATAACTCAACTCCAATTCCATCACCTCCACTAGCTTTGTTCATGGTGAAGCTTCCTAAGGCCCACTTGACATCTGATTCCAGGATGTCTGACTCTAGAGGAGTGATCATAACATCGTGATTATCTGGATCATGAAGATAATTTTTGTGTAGTTCTTCTGTGTATTCTTGCCACCTCTTCTAACTTCTGTTAGGTCCATACCATTTCTGTCCTTTATTGTTCCCATCTTTGCATAAAATGTTCCCTTGGTATCTCTAGTTTTCTTGAAGAGATCTCTAGTCTTTCCCATTCTATTGTTTTCCTCTATTTCTTTGCACTGATCACTGAGGAAGGCTTTCTTATCTCTCCTTGCTATTCTTTGGAACTCTGCATTCAGATGGGTGTATCTTTCCATTTCTCCTTTGCCTTTATCTTGTCTTCTTTTCTCAGCTATCAGGCCTTATAAGGCCTCCTCAGATAACCATTTTGTCTTCATGCATTTCTTTATCTTGGGAATGACCTTGATCACTGCTTCCTATACAATGTCACAAACCTCTGTCCATAGTTCTTCAGGCACTCTATCAGATCTAGTCCCTAAAATCTATTTCTCACTTCCACTGTATAATCATAAGGGATTTTATTTAAGTCATACCTGAACAGTCTAGTGGTTTTCCATACTTTCTTCAACTTAAGCCTGAATTTGGCAATAAGGAGTTCATGATCTGAGCCACAGTCAGAGCCCCTGGTCTTGTTTTTGCTGAGTGTATAGATCTTCTCTATCTTTAGCTGCAAAGAATATAATCAGTCTGATTTCAGTATTGACCATCTGGTGATGTCCATGTGTAGAGTCATCTCTTGTGTTGTTGGAAGAAGGTNGTCCCTAGCAGATTGCGGAACACAACCCAGACCATGGTGCAGGGCGAATGTGACAAACAGCCCGGACTTCGGCGCAGGGCGACCGCGGCACACAGCCTGGTCCTCGGCACAGGGCGACCGTGGTACTCAGCCTGAACATCAGTGAAGGGCAACCATGGCATGAGTCCAGAAATTTGTGAAAGTCGACCGTGGCACAGAGCCCGGAACTCATCACTAGCCGACCACAGAACACAGCTCTGAATTCGGCTCAGGGCGTCCGTGGCACACAGCCCGAAACTCGGCACAGGGCACCGTGGCACACAGCCCGGACCACGATGCAGGGCGACCGCAGCACACAGCCTGGACCTCTGCGAAGGGCGACTGCGGCACACAGCCCGGACTTCGGCACAGGGCAACCATCGCACACAGTTTGGACCTCGGTGCAGTGTGACNGCACCGTGGCACACAGCCCGGACCACGATGCAGGGCGACCGCAGCACACAGCCTGGACCTCTGCGAAGGGCGACTGCGGCACACAGCCCGGACTTCGGCACAGGGCAACCATCGCACACAGTTTGGACCTCGGTGCAGTGTGACTGTGGCACAGATCCCGGAACTCGTTGCACACCGAGAGCTGAAAACAGCCCGGACCTCAGCGCAGGGTGACCGTGGCACACAGCCCTGACTTCGGNACTGAGGAAGGCTTTCTTATCTCTCCTTGCTATTCTTTGGAACTCTGCATTCAGATGGGTGTATCTTTCCATTTCTCCTTTGCCTTTATCTTGTCTTCTTTTCTCAGCTATCAGGCCTTATAAGGCCTCCTCAGATAACCATTTTGTCTTCATGCATTTCTTTATCTTGGGAATGACCTTGATCACTGCTTCCTATACAATGTCACAAACCTCTGTCCATAGTTCTTCAGGCACTCTATCAGATCTAGTCCCTAAAATCTATTTCTCACTTCCACTGTATAATCATAAGGGATTTTATTTAAGTCATACCTGAACAGTCTAGTGGTTTTCCATACTTTCTTCAACTTAAGCCTGAATTTGGCAATAAGGAGTTCATGATCTGAGCCACAGTCAGAGCCCCTGGTCTTGTTTTTGCTGAGTGTATAGATCTTCTCTATCTTTAGCTGCAAAGAATATAATCAGTCTGATTTCAGTATTGACCATCTGGTGATGTCCATGTGTAGAGTCATCTCTTGTGTTGTTGGAAGAAGGTATTTATAAGGACCAGTGTGTTCTCTTGGCAAAACTGTTAGCCTTTGCACTGCTTCATTTTGTACTCCAAGACAAAATTTGCCAGTTACTCCAGGAATCTCTTGACTTCCTACTTTTGCATTCCAGTCCCCTATAATGAAAAGGACATCGTTTTGGGGGTGTTAGTTCTAGAAGGTCTTGTAGGTGTTCATAGAACCACTCAACTTCAGCTTCTGCAGCATTACTGGTCGGGGCATAGACTTGGATTACTGTGATATTGAATGGTTTGCCTTGGAAACGAACAGAGATCCTTCTGTTGTTTTTCAGATTGCATCCAAGTACTGTATTTTGGACTCTTTTGTTGACTATAATGGCTACTCCATTTCTTCTAAGGGATTCTTGCCCACAGTAGTAGATATAATGGTCATCTGAATTAAATTCACCCGTTCCAGTCCATTTTAGTTCACTGATTCCTAAAATGTTGATGTTTACTCTTGCCACCTCCTGTTTGACCACTTCCAATTTGCCTTGATTCATGGACCTAACATTCCACGTTCCTATGCAATATTGTTCTTTACAGCATCAGACTTTACTTCCATCACAGTCACATCCACAACTGGGTGCTGTTTTCGCTTTGGTTCCATTTCTTCATTCTTTCTGGAGTTATTTCTCCCCTCTTTTCCAGTAGCATATTGGGAATCTACCGACCTGGGGATTCATCTTTCAGTGTCCTACCTGTTTGCCTTTTCATACTGTTCATGGGGTTCTTAAGGAAAGAATACTGAAGTGGTTTGCCATTCCCTTTTCCAGTGGACCATGTTTTGTCAGAATTCTCCATCATGACCTGTCTGGCTTGGGTGGCCCTACATGCATGGCTCATAGTTTCACTGAGTCAGACAAGACTAATCTACTCCTATTTCAAGTCCCCTTATCTGTAAGCCTCTCTCTCTCTCCCTGACACCTGAATTCCATTAATACTTCACTAAGAGGCCAGAGACTATAACAAGACACAAGAACATGCATAAGGTAAAAGAAGGTCCTCCTCTTCTAATCCAAAGATATTAAGGGAGGAAAAGGGAATAATGAGGAAAGAGAGACAGGAAATAATATATACATGTTCTTGGTTTTGCTTTCTTGTACTGCTCTTCATTTGCTTGTGTTGAGGACAGCACCCAGAAGGTCTCTGATCTTAGAAGGAGCAGATGAAAGTAGCTGTTCTGTGAGCCAGTAGGCCTGACATGGTGTTTACTAGACCATGGGTAGGATAGAAAATGTGGCAGAGTTTCAGTGGGTAAAAGGCAATGGTAGGAGCCAAGCAAGATGAGGAAAGGGTGCCAAGCTCCTAGCATTCTAGAAGAGGCCAGACCAGATGTGTGTATATTGATACGCAAGTTCAGTCCGAGTGTTGGCAGGCTGATCAGAGCACAAGCAGATGAGGAACATCCACATGGTTGAGAAAGACAAGGGGATTACATGGAGATGACCTGCCCCCATGGCCCCGCCCCCAACACACACACAGCAAGGGCACAATCACTTCTCATTTCCTAGAGATGAATAAGGGGAAAGAAACAGAGGTTTGTGGAAGACGAAGCAAGTATACAAATGAAACAGTGAAAACTAAAGGGACCACTTAAATGTCTGCCTTGGACTAAATTGTAAACTGAATTAGATTACATGTATTTTGTTGTTGTTTTTTGCTATCCAGATCATTTACATGAGTGGGGTATGCATTCATGCATAGTCAAACTGACCATGAATTCATTGAACCAGATTATATTCCTATTACTTAGGTAAGGAAAATAGATATTGCATTAATTTATATCTTATAGCCCCTCAATACAACCTTGGAATAATTTTGTTCCTTACAGAAGATAAGGAACAGATGTAAAGCATATTTAATTAATTCTATTAGACTATTTTTATTTACATAAACTTTAAAATAGGCAACCTGCTCCAGTATTCTTGCTGGGAAAATTCCATGGATAGATAAGCCTGATGGGCTACTGTCCATGGGGCCTCAAAAGTCGGACACAATTTAGTGACTAAACAACAACAACAAAGATCAGATATTCCTAAACTTTCTTAGTTCAAAGCACCTTCACAGTCTTAGTAACTTTTCTAACAAGTGATCAAAATCAAAACAAACAAAATGATAATTGAAAATAAATAACAGTTCATTTTATTAAGTAATTAGGGCCAGCAAGTCAATAATACATTTTATACCCAAACAAAACCACTGCTATTTGGAAAAGTAATGCAAAAAACTGAAAGAAAAGATTTTAATTTTACCTTTAAATAACTGCAGTTACTTACTAATGTGATGTGTATGGCTGTTGAGCACTGCCGTTTCTCAAACCGTGCATTCAGACTAAATAAGGTCAATCATCCTCTTTTTCTGTTCCATATTGAATTCTGTTCCATTTTTAAATAGTAACTACTTTTTATCAGAGAAATTGCTGAAAACCCAACTTTGTGAAGATATGGTTTTTTAAACATTTAATTAATTTATTTATTTTTGGTTGTGATGGGTCTTCATTGCTGTGAGGACTTTCTCGAATTGTGGCAAGTTGGGGTTACTCTCTAGTTGCAGTGTGCGGGCTTCTCATTGCAGGGGCTTCTTTTGTTGGGGAGCATGGGCTCTGGGCTTCACCAGCTTCAGTGGTTGTGGCATGTGTGATCAGTAATTGTGGCTCCTGGGCTCTAGAGCACAGGTTCAATCGTTTTAGTGCATTGGTTTAGTTGCTCCATGGCCTTTAGGATCTGCTTGATCAAGAATCAAACCCATGTCCCCTGCACTGGCAGGCAGATTCTTTACCACTGCGCTGCCAGTGAAGACCCAGAGATATGACTATAATTTTTAAAAGTCTAGTGTGATGTCATGCAGATATTGTGACATACCTCAACCTAGTATTTCATACGATGTCTGATATCTATTGGGCATCACTGTGTTTCCCTGAAAAAGCCAGTATGCCTCCATGTTGCTTCTCCAGGGCACCATGGAGTACAGAAGCTATGTTCCTTTACCCCACTGATTTAAATTGAATAAGAATAGCTAGATANGCAAGTTCAGTCCGAGTGTTGGCAGGCTGATCAGAGCACAAGCAGATGAGGAACATCCACATGGTTGAGAAAGACAAGGGGATTACATGGAGATGACCTGCCCCCATGGCCCCGCCCCCAACACACACACAGCAAGGGCACAATCACTTCTCATTTCCTAGAGATGAATAAGGGGAAAGAAACAGAGGTTTGTGGAAGACGAAGCAAGTATACAAATGAAACAGTGAAAACTAAAGGGACCACTTAAATGTCTGCCTTGGACTAAATTGTAAACTGAATTAGATTACATGTATTTTGTTGTTGTTTTTTGCTATCCAGATCATTTACATGAGTGGGGTATGCATTCATGCATAGTCAAACTGACCATGAATTCATTGAACCAGATTATATTCCTATTACTTAGGTAAGGAAAATAGATATTGCATTAATTTATATCTTATAGCCCCTCAATACAACCTTGGAATAATTTTGTTCCTTACAGAAGATAAGGAACAGATGTAAAGCATATTTAATTAATTCTATTAGACTATTTTTATTTACATAAACTTTAAAATAGGCAACCTGCTCCAGTATTCTTGCTGGGAAAATTCCATGGATAGATAAGCCTGATGGGCTACTGTCCATGGGGCCTCAAAAGTCGGACACAATTTAGTGACTAAACAACAACAACAAAGATCAGATATTCCTAAACTTTCTTAGTTCAAAGCACCTTCACAGTCTTAGTAACTTTTCTAACAAGTGATCAAAATCAAAACAAACAAAATGATAATTGAAAATAAATAACAGTTCATTTTATTAAGTAATTAGGGCCAGCAAGTCAATAATACATTTTATACCCAAACAAAACCACTGCTATTTGGAAAAGTAATGCAAAAAACTGAAAGAAAAGATTTTAATTTTACCTTTAAATAACTGCAGTTACTTACTAATGTGATGTGTATGGCTGTTGAGCACTGCCGTTTCTCAAACCGTGCATTCAGACTAAATAAGGTCAATCATCCTCTTTTTCTGTTCCATATTGAATTCTGTTCCATTTTTAAATAGTAACTACTTTTTATCAGAGAAATTGCTGAAAACCCAACTTTGTGAAGATATGGTTTTTTAAACATTTAATTAATTTATTTATTTTTGGTTGTGATGGGTCTTCATTGCTGTGAGGACTTTCTCGAATTGTGGCAAGTTGGGGTTACTCTCTAGTTGCAGTGTGCGGGCTTCTCATTGCAGGGGCTTCTTTTGTTGGGGAGCATGGGCTCTGGGCTTCACCAGCTTCAGTGGTTGTGGCATGTGTGATCAGTAATTGTGGCTCCTGGGCTCTAGAGCACAGGTTCAATCGTTTTAGTGCATTGGTTTAGTTGCTCCATGGCCTTTAGGATCTGCTTGATCAAGAATCAAACCCATGTCCCCTGCACTGGCAGGCAGATTCTTTACCACTGCGCTGCCAGTGAAGACCCAGAGATATGACTATAATTTTTAAAAGTCTAGTGTGATGTCATGCAGATATTGTGACATACCTCAACCTAGTATTTCATACGATGTCTGATATCTATTGGGCATCACTGTGTTTCCCTGAAAAAGCCAGTATGCCTCCATGTTGCTTCTCCAGGGCACCATGGAGTACAGAAGCTATGTTCCTTTACCCCACTGATTTAAATTGAATAAGAATAGCTAGATAGGTAATCATTACCTATTATAGTCAGCTCTATGTATCTGTGGGTTCCTCACCTGCAGATACAGAAGACTGACTGTACTATGCCATTTTATATAAAGAACTTGAACACCCATGGATTTTTATATCAGGGGATCTAAGACCAATCTCCCTCCACTTTCCGTACCAAGGGATAGCTATTTAATTACTATTTCTAAGTAAGACTATATCTGATGAAAACAAGCCTATTTTAGTGACCAAGCACCTAAACTTTTGCTTCATTTCATTTACTGAACGGAGAAGGCAATGGCATCCCACTCCGGTACTCTTGCCTGGAAACTCCCATGGATGGAAGAGCCTGGTAGGCTGCAGTCCACGGGGTCGCTGAGTCAGACACGACTGAGTGAATTCACTTTCAATTTTCACTTTCATGCATTTGAGAAGGAAATGGCAACCCACTCCAGTGTTCTTGCCTGGAGAATCCCAGGGATGGCGGAGCCATGGGNAGGCTGCAGTCCACGGGGTCGCTGAGTCAGACACGACTGAGTGAATTCACTTTCAATTTTCACTTTCATGCATTTGAGAAGGAAATGGCAACCCACTCCAGTGTTCTTGCCTGGAGAATCCCAGGGATGGCGGAGCCATGGGCTACCGTCTGTGGGGTTGCACAGAGTCGGACACGACTGAAGCGACTTAGCAGTAGCAGCATTTACTGAAAGGTAGCCCTTTCTACTCCTAGTCAATGACCTCATAGCACTTTTTTCACATATCTACTGTAGCAGTTACATAGAACTGAAATTTCTCTATGTCTGAATCCAATTGCAAGGAATTCAAGGGTAAAGAACACTCTTACTCATTCAACATCCCAAAGCCTTGCACTTTGCCTGGCATAAAAACTGCTTAATAAACATGCATTGGATGAATGAATGACCAAATGCAGAGAGCAGTTCCCTGTGGTACTGAGCACTGAGTCATAAAGAACATGACATATTTAATTATCAAATACCACTTGATATTGTAGAGGATCTTTTCTTGAAGAGTTTTGATCATAGAATAGCAGGCCTGACTTAAAGTGGCTAGTCAAATGAAAGCATATCATATCCAGACAAATGATTTAAGCTTCCAAGTTTAAATCATTTGAAATTTTTTCTAGACCACTAAAAAAATCAATATGGTTGACAGAATGTTTATGAAGTCATGTCAAACATTAGATCTTTTCAAATCTGAGTATTAAAGAGTTTTATAAAATGTAAACCAAGTGTCAGAGAAAGTGATGACTAAATTTATTTCTGAGGTAGAATATATACTTACTATATACCATCTGCCTGAAAATACTTGTCCAACACAGATCAAGGAATTAAACCAAGGATTTTCATTTCATGCATGCTTCAAATTTTTAAGGTTGACCCAGGCACTTAAAGTCTTTTTTTAATTAGAAAAAATTTTACTGACTTATAAAGCTGTTAGTTCCAGGTGCTCAGTGATTTACCATTTTTATACATTATAAAATGATCACCACAGTAAGTCCCATTACCATTTCTTACCATACAATGTTATTAAATTACTACTGATTGTATTTCCCAAGTTGTATAATTCTTACCTGTGGTTCATTTACTTTGTAACAGAAAGTTTTACCTCTGAATTTCCCTGACCTATTTCTCTTGTCCTCTCAAACCACTTCCCCTCTGGCAACAGCTGTTTGTTCTCTGTATCCATTACTCTGTTTCTGTTTTGTTATGCTTGTTCCTCTGTTTTGGTTTTCAGATTCCACACATAAGTGAAATCACATGATATGTGTCTCTGTCTGACTTATTTCACTTAGCATAATGCCTTGTAGGACCATACATGTTGTCAAAAATGGCAATATCTCATTCTTTCTTATGACTAATAATTCATTGTATTTGTATTCCACGTTTTCTTTATCCATTGATCTATGGTTACTTCCATATCTTGGCTATTATAAATAATGCTGCAATGAATGCAGGGGTTACGTATTTTTTTCAAACACTGTTTTCATTTTATTTGAATAAATACCTAGGATTTGAAGTACTGTGCCATATGGTAGTTTCATTTTTAACTTTTGGAGGAACCTCCACACTGTTTTCCGTAGTGGCTGCACCAATTTACAGTCCCACCAACAGTGCAGGAGCATTCTCTTTCCAACACCCTCGCCAACACTTATTATTGGTTGCATTTTGGATAACAGCCATTGTGACAGGTGTGAGGTGACATCTCATTGTGGTTTTGATTTGCATTTCCCTGATAATTAGAGATGCTGAGCATCTTTTCATGAGCTTATTGGCCATCTGTATGCTTTTTTCAGAAAAATGTCTATTCAGGTCCTCTGCCCAATTTTTACTAGAATTTTTTTTTCTTTTTTTGATGCTGAGTTGTATGAGTTCCCAGGAACTTTTAAATAGAATATCTTTGATGTTCAAATAAGTTGAATTTGATGTAGTTAATAATATCTCTTAATTTACTATTTAATAATGAAAATGTTTGAGCAGTTGAGGAATATATAGCTAAACATTGTTCAATTTATCTGGCTTTTGAAAATCTGTAAGTAAATTATACCAAAACAAAGTTGTTTTTAATAAATTTTGGCAAGAAAATCTGTCACAAATTTTTTAGAAGATTTTAAGATTATATTTTAGCATAAATGTTGATATAGCAAAACATTAAACTATAGCAATTNGGCTTTTGAAAATCTGTAAGTAAATTATACCAAAACAAAGTTGTTTTTAATAAATTTTGGCAAGAAAATCTGTCACAAATTTTTTAGAAGATTTTAAGATTATATTTTAGCATAAATGTTGATATAGCAAAACATTAAACTATAGCAATTTTAATTTTCAAGTGAACCTACTGTCACCAATCTTATCACTAAAACAGTGACTTCATGAAGGGACACAGATGAAGGACTTGTAGAAACAGGCACTGGAATTCTTATTTTCTAATTTTAAACTTACACACCATTGTATTCAGAAAATGTATGTCAATGAAGGTTATGAAGATCAAGGAATCTTCCTCACTAGAACGTAATGTCCCACAATAGAGTGGAATTTCATATATACCCTCTTTTTTATATCCCTAATAATATCAATAAAGTTCATCATTTACAGAATTCTTATTTTTCAAAGAAAGATTATTTTAATCACAAACCAAAGTATATGAATTGTTTTAGAGTTTCCTTTAACCCTCAACTAACAATGCCCAAAGAAAATTAAATAACATAATCATGTATTGTTTCTGGGTATACAGAATTTCCAAGTTTTATACTAGTAAATTGGTGTGGTTCTCTCCTTAAATTGCTAAGGATTGTTCACATATCCTAGAAAATGAATAAAACAATGAACTAAAACAATACCTAATGTAGACTTAAAAATATTACCATGAACATAGTATTCTACCAAGTACGTGTTTATTCTGATTTAATATTAAACTTACAAAAATAGCAATTTTCTAAACATTTATAAATCTAGTTTCTTTAATCAAATGCCTCTTAATAATTTTTTTTCCATTTGTTTTTTAAAACAAAGTTATTAAAGGCCATGCTTTGCTTTAAAATTTTTTCAATGAATATACAGAATTATGATTGAAAATTTTAATCAGTAAACATATGGCTAAAATTAGCCATTTCAACAGGATAAATGCCTTTGTGCTCACTGGGAAAATGCACTATATTATTTATAAGTAATGATATGTTAATACTGGGCTTCCCAGATGGTGCAGTGGTAAAGAATCTGCCTACTAGTATAGGAGACTCTACAGACATGGGTTCTATCCCTCTTTCGGGAAGATCTCCTGGAGAAGGAAATGGCAACCGGCTCCAGTATTATTGCCTGAAAAATACCAATGGACAGAGAAGCCTGGAAGGCTACAGTCCATGGGGTCACAAAGAATGAGACATGACTGAGCACGCATGCACAAGCGTTAATACTGTAAATTTAAGTATTCATTCATACTGTAGTGGATAATGTCATTAGTAACCCTAAATGTTCATCTGCTTTATTGCCTTGCATTTAAAAAGGTCTACAAGCATGCATACTGTCACTTCAGTCCTGTCCAACTCTCCACTCTATGGACCGAAGTCTGCCAGGCTCCTCTGTCCGTGGAATTTTCCAGGCAAAAATACTGGAGTGAGTTCCCATGTCCTCCTCAAGGGTATCTGCCCGACTCAGAATCTCGACACTGACCCTGACCCATCTTCCAAACCTGAGTCTCCCGTGTCTCCCTCATTGCAGGCAGATTTTTTACCACTGAGCCACTGGCAAAGCCCCAGTTATAGTCCATGGGGTCGCAAATGAGTCGGACCTGACTTAGCTAAACAACAATAACAACATTAAAACAATCATTAGTTTATGAAGTGACTGGACAATAAAATACACGGTATAAAATAATCATTCCTCAGAGATTTTTTTCATCATATAGCTAACAGCCAGGAATGAGCTGTAGGTGAAACTGGCCTAATTTAGTTCTGGAAAAACTGAAAATCACAGCACCCTCTGACTTCTGCTTACTGAAGAAAGTCCTTAAAACCTCACAATCAAACAACCCTTATAAGTCATGTTAGAAAGACGTAGAACTGATATTACAACCTGAGTACACCTGGGAGCTGGTAGTCATTTCAGGCTATCTCCAGTTGTAGAGATCTGCTAACTACAGTTACTCATTTCCAGGACAGAATGAAAAAAGATATTTCATCTCTGACATGAGGAATGGGATTGTACTTTACCCATAAAACTGTGTGGTTGCTATCTTCCCAACATAGTAAGAGTAGAATGAGTAATTTTGATAGCTAGATTTCATGCCAAATCTTCCATCTAAATACTTTTAGAAGAATGGTACATCATATACATGTTAAAGTTTCTGTTCTGCAGCCTTAATTCCAATTTTACCTCAGAAGTCAATGTCTTACATTAGATATCCATCTATCTGGATCAATTTCTTTTCGCCTTATTATAAGATATTCACCATAATGAATTAAAAATGTTTCCTACAGGCTCATAAAAATCACCAGTGTGACAATGCAGCAAGTTTTTACTAAAGGGAAGAAAAATCAATGTCATGTTAGCCACTGTTCTTGCTTTTGTTGCTGAACAGAATCACTTACCTAAAGAGATTCTACAAACATTGAGGTCACTGCCATCTACTTTTTATTTTTAAAAAATCCACTCTCAGTCAAAAATATTTTTTAAATATCTTAAAATACCTGAATAATGAGCATAATCTAAAATTAGAGACAGCTTTGTGGAGCAGATGACATGATATAGTTCTTGGAAGATGGGTAGAACCGTGACAGGTGGAGATACAGTGGAAAGATATTTTGGGCTAAGAAACTGACATGAGAAAATGGAGTATGTTCAGAAAATGAGGAGTATACTGTTATGGAAGGAATGTAAGGCATTTAGGGTGAAGGAAGAGGAAAAGTATATACATATATAAGATTTTAAAAGTATATTGAGACCTGACTGATTCTAAAGAGTTTTGAACCCCAGGATAAGGTGTTTGCACTGTATTCAATAGATAACCAGTTGGTAAGTTTTCTGGAAGAAAGATATATTTAAAAGAACAAAATATTTACACATATTTTAAATAACTTCCTATAAGGGTCCAAGGAAAGGATTATATTTGAAGAGTGGACATACATCACATTAAACAACTTTTTTAAAAGGAGCACAGAAAAATACCCAACATTTTTCAAAAATTTTGCAGTTTTTCACGTAAACATTTTTGACATAAGAGCATCTACAACAGCCTGGAACATACACTTACTATAGATAGTGCTTGCTCAGATATTTTAAGATGAAATATGTCATTACTATGTGCTATTTAGTGTCAATCTGCACTGAAAATAACTAGATTAATATCATCACTAATAAACTTTTTAATTAGTTGTACATCCCTTTTTCTTCACTAAGTAACATCAAAATAACAATATGACATACTTTTAAGTTACTTAAATTTGGTACAGATTTAATTTAAATCTCAATTGCTTTTCTTAAAAAAAAGAAAAAACTTCTTAAGCAACTTTTAGAAAAGAACTATTGAAAGCTTCAAGTTTCTATACAAACATCAGATACAGTAAAGTATTATGAAAGACTTCATTTGAATATAATAGATTAATTAGTTAGTTAGTTCAGTCACTCAGTCATGTCTGACTCTTTACGACCCCATGAATCGCAGCATGCCAGGACTCCCTGTCCATCACCAACTCCCGGAGTTTACCCAAACTCATATCCATTNAGACTTCATTTGAATATAATAGATTAATTAGTTAGTTAGTTCAGTCACTCAGTCATGTCTGACTCTTTACGACCCCATGAATCGCAGCATGCCAGGACTCCCTGTCCATCACCAACTCCCGGAGTTTACCCAAACTCATATCCATTGAGTCGGTGATACCATCCAGCCATCTCATCTTCTGTTGTCCCCTTCTCCTCCTGCCCCCAATCCCTCCCAGCATCAGGGTCTTTTCCAATGAGTCAACTCTTCACATGAGGTGGCCAAAGTATTAGAGTTTCAGCTTCAGCATCAGTCCTTCCAAAGAACACCCAGGACTGATATCCTTTAGGATGGACAGGTTGGATCTCCTTGCAATCTAAGAGACTCTCAAGAGTCTTCGCCAACACTACAGTTCAAATACTTGTCATTAACATAAGTGGTAAAACACTGTCTTTATATATACTTAGAATCTATCACATCTCCTCTGTTTCTACTTTTCCTATATTTTTATTTTCTGTCATTTTCTAGTTATATATTCAATCTTTTTTCCATATTTCTTTCCGCTATTTTTTCTTGTCTAGTGCTCTTTTTCTGCTAAGTTTTTAAGAGAAAGGTATGGAGGGAGAAACACCACTTTTAAAGTATACAATCTTTTTTTAATGTAGTTTTTGTACTTGAAAACCACATTGGAAAATTCAGAAGAGCATAAGGAAGAAAATAAAAGCCAACCATTCTCCCAATGCATAATCATAAAGATACAACCAGTGACTATATTTGATGTATCCTTCTACATTTTTATAGTGTATAAATGTATGCAATGTTTTATAAAATCATAGTAATGTACTTTAATCTGCTTTTTTAAGCTTAAAATACATCATATATTTTATCAGTAATAATTTGAAAAACTAATCTTGATAATTTAAGTAGTTCTGCTATATATATTACAATTATTTCTTATTTCTAATAGAATGATCCCAATTCTTTCTGCGATACGAATCTATTCGCTATTCACATAATATATCTATAAATTGTTCTAAACTTAATCAAATGCATAAAAATTTTAAGAAGATATTGGCTAACTTATAAAGTAAATATGTTTATTATAAGGAAAAAAGTTTGACAANTAATTTATTTATTTTTAAATTTAACTTTACAATACTCTATTGGGTTTGCCATACATCGACACGAATGCACAATTTTATTTTTATTTTTGGCCACACTAGGCCTTCATCACTGCACACAGGCTTCCTCTTGTTGCAGCGAGCGGGGGCTACTCTTCTTGCGAGAGTGTCTCTGTTGTAGAGCACAGGCTTTAGTAGTTGCTGCATGCAGGCTCTAGGATGCAGGCTCTGTAGCTGTGGCGCACTCGTTTAGTTGCTCTGTGAATTTGGAATGTTCCTGGACCGAGGATTGAACCTGTGTCCCCTGCACTGCCAGGTGGGTTTCTTAACCAACGGACCACCAGGGGAGTCCTACGGATTTGTTTAAATTCCACTCATGGGCTAGCAAGAGAGACCCTCAGGAGGTCGAGGTCCCTATGAGAAGTTTTCTATTTCGTGTGTTAATTCTGATCATTATCTTCAAAAACAACATAGGCACATTTTGAATCATCTAGAGTAGTGCTTTTCAAACTTTAATGTGTCCAGGAATCACCTGGAGGTCTCATACAGGGGCTGACTTTGAGTCAGTAAGTCCTGTGTGGCCCAAGGCAGTTCTAATAAGCTCCCAGGTGATGCCAATATTGCTACACTGTGGACCATATTTTGAGTAATAAGGGTCTAGAATGATCACTTTCTAATTGAGTACGACCACAAAATTGTCTTGTTGTTATTCATTAATGAATAAAGAAGAAAAGCAGATTTAATATTTTTAATGACATATTTGTTACTAATGAAGACAAAGTGATGTTGCAACTTGTATGAATAAAGATCTAGCAATGGTTCTAGTTAAAAAAACAAGGTGGAAGAACTGAATCATCATTTTATACAGAATAGGGTATAGGCACGTCAATCTCAAGTCACAGCAATTAAGACAACTCTGTCACAGTAAAAAGTATTACTTATACCATTCGATTGATATTTGGAATGATATTACTTTTGTATGTTTCTTTATAATTATATAATACCTATAAACATTAGGGTTTATACTTAGTTTTATGTCTACACCTAAGAAAAAAAACAATTTGACGTTAGGGTACAATAGGAATTTTATGAGTTCTACATATTATTCAAATTTGAGAAACACTGGACTAAGCCAAGTCATACCTCTTTGCCTTTGTTCTTGCTGTCACCTCTGCCTGGAATCCCTCCTTAATCCCTTCCCAACCTTGCCACCCTTCCATGTCCATTTAGCAAACAGCTACTTTTCCTTATGGCTCTTTTTCAGAAACCTGCTGTCAGTGTCATATTACAGCTGTGCCTTATTTTCATCTCTTTTAACACGCTGCTGCACATTTGGTTGCAAGTATTTGATTATTTTGTTGACTGTCTCTTCTATCCCAAGAAAAGGGCCTTGTCTTTGTCTTCTTCATATTTGTTCAATTCTTGAGATGTAACATTTGTTCAGTAAATGTTTTTGAATTCATGAATAGATACAAAACTTGGCTTGCTTCTGCTTGGAGAGAAAGAAAGAGTATATCAACATACCATGTGTTCACATTTGTGGGTGAAAAAATTAAAAATATAAAATAATTATAATATTCTTCTACATGCAATTTGCTTTCCATGTAGTAAGTGAAAAGCCATGTTTCCTAGAGTGTCTGCTGATGAGTCTGTATTTTTACTAGCTTTTCAGAGACCTGCTTGTTGAGGTTAAAGCCTAGAGAGTTTTAAAATAATGTTAAAAAAAAAACAAAATCAAACACTGATTACATTTTGGTGATGCATCATCAGAACTAAAAATAGAATGGAGAGACTGAAAAATCTTCACTCAAACATCCAGCCAAAGTACAGTTAAACATTTATGGGTGAGTTGGAACTGTGGCTGGCTTTCAACTTCCAGTTATGCAGGACAAATTCTGCAGCACATTAAGACTCCTGACCCCAACTTCCTCATGTTTTGGTTTTACCATTCAGCTTTGGTTACCACCTTCACTGGAGTTGTAAGAGGGAGTGAAGCCCAGTTTGCCTTTAAGAACAGGACAAAGCCTGACTTATTTATTTATTTGATAGTGAAATCGATTTTCTGGCCTATATGCAAGAGGCCTACTTCCCAATAAGACCTTCTCTAAATTAACCAGGATGATGTACAGTGTGGGATTGGGGTTGAGGTTGGGGTTGGCATGAAGTGCTAAAAACCACAAAATGAGTTCCAACCATTTCTGTCCGTAATGTCAAAAGAAAGATATGGGGCTTCTCTGTGGCTCAGATGGTAAAGAATCTATCTTCAGTGTGGGAGACCAGGTTTAATTCCTGGGTTGGGAAGATCCCCTGGAGAAGGGAATGGCTACCCACTCCAGTATTCTGGCCTGGAAAATTCCNGTGGCTCAGATGGTAAAGAATCTATCTTCAGTGTGGGAGACCAGGTTTAATTCCTGGGTTGGGAAGATCCCCTGGAGAAGGGAATGGCTACCCACTCCAGTATTCTGGCCTGGAAAATTCCATGGACAGAGGAGCCTGGTGGGCTTCAGTCCATGGGGTTGCAAAGAGCTAGACATGACTGAGTGACTAACAGTTTCATTTCCAGTAGCACTATGCAAACACTGTTTGAGAGAATGGCTCTGATGGAACAAATTTGGGCCGATAGAGCTCAGAACTAGGTTTTCACTCTGTATGGCCATTGCCACGTCACTATCAGAACAATGTTCTTTTGATCCCGGAGCCATGGAAACTTGTACAACTCAGTGGTTTCAGAGTATAATTAATTAATTTATGGCTTCAATTAGACATTTCTCTACTTAGAATAAACAGTCTTGGGGATTTCTCTTCTGACTCTTTCTGAGTTATTATTTGACTCTCTAGTAGTATCGCAGTGTACTCCAAGCTCATCAGAATTCCTTACTTCTTCCTGGAATGTCCCTCCCCCATCTGTGGTGGCTAATATTATGTCAACTTGACTTGGTTAACTGATGCTCAGATAGCTGGTAAAACATTACAGACAGGTGTATTTATGAGGGCATTTCCAAAAGAGATCAGTATTTGAACTGGTGAACAAAGATAAGCAGATGCCCTTTGCCAATGTGAGTGGACATCATCCAATTCACTGAGGGCCATAAGGAAAAAGGAAAAACTCTTGGGGAAGGATGAACTTGCTCTCTCCATTTGACCTGGGGCATTCTTCTTCTCCTGTCCTTGAACTTTGGTCCTCCTGGCCCTCAAGTCTTCAGGCTCCATTGAAACTTATGCCATTTCTCCTTCTCCTTCCTTTTCCTTCCTCTTCTCAGGTCTTTAGACTCAGACTGAATTACACTACAGACTCTCCTGGTTTTCCAGCTTGCAGATTCTGGGACTTCTCAGTTTCTTAATCACATGAGCCACTTCTTATAATAAATCTCTATGTATATCTTATTGGTTTCCCTGAAGAGTACTAAAATATTGTCCAAGGAAAAATCATTTTTTCAAAACCCTAACCAGGGTTTTTCCTTCAGAAAACTTCCCAGGGGGAATTACTCAACTTCTCCTCTGGACTCGTTTCAGATCTTTTATGAGGTTAGTTAATATACAACATTCTATTAGTTGACTTGAACTAAACAGGGAAGGAATAGACAAATGTAGGCATGTGGAATATTAAACCCATGGTACAATGAAAAGAGCACTTGATTAGGAGTTAAAAGAAGTGGTATCAAGCCCTCCTTCTCCATATGATCAAGTAGAGAAATTTATCGTTCTTGCATCTTATACGTTGGGCTTCCATAGTTGATTTTTCTCTTTGGGGGTAGAATATTAATGAGTTTGCATGCCTACTCTCTCACCCCATTCCTATAATAGAGTGTGTGTTCAAATATTTATTAAATTGAGCTAAATTAGACTTGGCATTCTAGTTATTGCACCAACACTCTCATCTGTGTTTCACACACAGGAACTTGGTACAAAATCGTGGGCCCTTTTCCATTAGGTAAAGAGGAAAACTCTCAGAACAAAAACAGATTTGTCCCATTTATTTTCTGATGTGTCAGAAAATTGTTCAACCCACATGTCAGAACAGAAGGGCTATTTAACATCACTGTGCATTTTACTGTCTAGCATTATACTTAAAACAGAACTGAGTGAGCCTTCTAGACTTTATTTTGCTTGATGTCTTTGCTTCACCTGTACACTGAGTTCATTTCCAAACAGACTCCTATTCTGGGAATCCCATTTTTGAGACAGATATCTAAGCCACAATCTGCATTCTGAACATCTTAAATGCCTACGCACTAACCACAACTGTTTGTTTATCCCCTATTACAACAGGGACAAATATAGTCACTAATTTTTGCCTTTTATGGTAACAACCCAATTTAATACTTGGGAGAAGGAAGAGAGCCATCATAGTCATAGAAGAAACAAAAACACAAAATATCATAGCAATCTGTGTTCTTTGAACATTCACATTGAAGACTAAAACAATATTTACACATTATCATTTAAGGGAACAGGAGCAATTCTGTGATAGACAGTCTATCTAAGTGATTGCTTTTGGGGAGCAGCTTTTGAAACTTACATCATGTGGTACGGTTCATCGGAGTTCAGCCTGAATTTTCTTTATCCATATGCTATCACCAGAAATTCAGAGTGATCTCCAGAAGGGAAAGTCCCCACCCCCTTTCCTACTTATTTTTGGTAATGGGATATGATTGTAAACCATGTAATGAGGATATTCATATTTACCAAGTGATCCCCACATGGTACAGTCCTGACTATACTTCTCTGACACCAATTTCTAGCCATGATAATTTGGGGGGATGTCATCCTTGAACANCAACCAGTCCATCCTAAAGGAAATCAGTCCTGAATATTCGGTGGGAGGACTGATACTGAAGCTGAAATTCCAATACTTTGGCCACTTGATGTGAAGAGCTGACTCATTTGAAAAGACCCTGATGCTGGGAAAGATTGAAGGTGGGAGGAGAAGGGGAAGACAGAGGATGCAGTGGTTGGATGGCATCACTGACTCAATGGGCATGAGTTTGAATAAACTCCAGGAGTTGGTGATGGACAGGGAGGCCTGGCATGCTGCTATTCATGGGGTCACAAAGAGTAGGACACAACTGAGCAACTGAACTGAACTGACTGAACATTTAATATTGAGCTTCTCTGGTGATTCAGATGGTAAGAATCTGCCTGCAGTGGGAGACCTGGGTTCAATCCCTGGATTGGGAAGATTCCCCTGGAGAAGGGCATGGAAACCCACTCCTGTACTCTTGCCTGGAGAATCCCACGAAAAGAGGAGGCTGGCAGGCTGCAGTCCATAGGGTCACAAACAGTCAGACATTACTGAGCAACTTTCACTTTCTTTCTTTTTTTTTAACCTTCATTTAATATTTATTGTTAATTCATTAACATTGAACTAATGGCTAGCCACACTCTAACTCATCCTTGAATGAAGCTAATAAAGAGTATCCAACACACATTTTTTCCATGAGGCACATCATGGCCTTCCTGTGCTTAGGGGTTATTTTAACCAGTGAAATAAAAAGCACAAAAATGTGAAAAACATGGCACTAAATGTGCTGTTAAAAATAACACTTGTTTACAGTCTGAGAGATGAAACACTGCCTGATTCTATCACAACTGGAGTATTGACTTTAGGGTTACAAGTACATTTTAGCAAGGAACCAAGTCCATAAATTCAGAATTTATGAATAATTATGATCTGTATATTATTCTCTAGAAAGCAGGTGCTTTGTTATCATCAGATTCTCAAAAAGTTCTATGATCTGTCACTCTCTAAGGTAAGAACCAAGATCCAGAATGAAGGGAAGTTCATCTGTGCTCAAGACCAACAAACTGAGAATGTTAAATCTGAACAGTCTCATGTGTCCTCAGTTTAACTACTTCTGCTATATTTTGATGGGAATCAATAATTTATATTAAGGACTGAAGAATCACTTAAATAAAAGCACTCAAACTCATTTAAGAAAAATAGAAAGTTCAAATAACCTAGTGATCAAATTACCTAGTATTCTAATGTTATAATTAAGCTTTGATCAACAGAATATCTACATTCATTGTAACAAACATGAAGAGAAAAGATGTTATTCACAATGTTGTATAGACTTATCTTGAAAGCAAATATAGAGGAAAGTTTCCTCTGATGTCAGGACAGTGATGTGTTTTTTTATCTGAAGTACTGGCTTGTTTTCATCTCAGGAGCACTATAGATTTTGCTATGATTTTGTTTCCCTGTTTAATGTTCACTGTTGAAAGTTTACCAAATTTATGGTCCAACATCAGCAAATGTACATATGTACACTACCCTTTTAATTTTGTCTTTCCAGACATCATTTTACTCATGTTCTAATTTTCTCCCCTTCTTTCCATTTATGTTTTATTTTATTGTACCTTAAATCACATCTTAAGACTGAGTGTAACTAGATAATAAATTCTGCATATATTTCATTTATAATCTTCAAATGGGAGAATGAAAAGTATCAGTATAAATGTGGATGCTACGTTCTGACCACATAAAAGGTCTATAGTTCTTTTCCTCCAGAAGTTCTTTTAATACTCTATTACACTTCCTCTCCAAGTGTGGTCCCTGGATCAGTAACATTAGTAGGAATCAAGAACTTGTTAGAAATGCAAATTCTTTGGCATCACTCTGCAGCTTCTGACTCAGAAACTCTGAGAGAGGGGCACAGAAATCTGAGTTTCAACAAGCCCACATATCCAAGGTGACTGGGATACATGCTCCAAACTGCTCTATGAAAAAGCATCACATAGCTTTCACTCATGCTCTTTTTTGCCCTAAAGACAGGTTTATAATTTAATAGTACTCAATTTTGACTGTATTATAATCATCCAGAAAGATTTTTAAAATCATGATGTATAGACTGTACTCCAAAACAATTACATGAGAAGCTGGGATCCAGTTATCAGTATTTTTAACTCTCTCCAAATGTTCTGATAGGCAGTCAAAGTTGACAATCACTACTCTTAACTCTAAAGACTGGTTTACAGGTCCCATCATGAAATCAGTGAATATTCCTGGCAAGTTGGATACTTCAGGTAAATATCGCCCCAAGAACTCCAAACCACTAAGTTGCTACAGTATCATTTTGAGAAATTAGTAAACTGAATTCATATCTTGTGTATACTAAAATAGACGCAAGATAAGTCCAAGATTTACATGTTTAAAATGTTGTTCTATAAAAGTCCTAGAAGTATATGTGGATGAAATTTTGCAAAATTGTGATATAAAAAAGACATTAGAATTACTAGTGACATAAGCTCAGAAGCAAAAGCAGAGAGATGGATATATTTCACTGCATAAAAATGAACACAGGATGACATCTTTAACTTTGAGCAGGTGTGCTACCTTTGCCTTCACTGCAGTGTTGGTCTATACATCAGAACTGAGCACAAGGTCTTCACTAACACAAAGAGGGAAAATAATCTCATCATAGGCAAAGAGAATTCTGTCAGTTTCTCAGCATTTCTGTGGCCCAGTTTCAAGGCAGAAAAATATGGGAGAAAAATGCTGAGACAGTTTTTGTCTGTCTAAAAGGAAATTAAAATTCTCTGAAGGGTAGAAGAAGGTTTGGATCTAAAAGCAAAGAAGACTGGTACACTGCTTCCTTTGTACCTTCCACTGTTCCTTCCTGGAACACTAAGGAAAAGGCTTCTTCACAGGGTCTCCATTTGCATCCTCATAAAGGAATGAGAGCAACTGGAATGTCTGAATGAAGAAGCCAAAGCAATCCCACCAACCTTCTGTAGCCTCCAAGAATAATGAGAGAAGATGAAATTACCCTGAAAAGTATCAGTTCAGTTCAGTTCAGTTCAATCGCTCAGTCGTGTCCACTCTTTGCGACCCCATGAATCGCAGCACTCCAGCCTCCCTGTCCATCACCAACTCCCGGAGTTCACCCAAACTCATGTCCATCGAGTCAGTAATGCCATCCAGCCATCTCATCCTCGGTCGTCCCCTTCTCCTCCTGCCCCCAATCCCNAGGAGTTGGTGATGGACAGGGAGGCCTGGCGTGCTGCAGTTCATGCGGTTGCAAAGAGTCAGACACGACTGAATGATTGAGCTGAACGGAGGTCCTGCCCAAGGGAAACAGGTGGCTCTCATGATAGATGCTTTCATGGTGGGGCATGTACAGTTAGATTTTAAGGACAATGCTTCATGGATGACTGAGTGGTAGAGAAAGAAACAATGATTAATTTGGGTAATACATGATATCTGAAAATGATTGATGTGTGGGTACATATAACACATGCCTGATGGATGTCCCAGAAATAATTGGCTAACATTTTCAGAGTGCTAATTTCTGACAGTCAACCCAATATTGATTACTACCATCATAACCTTGACAATAGTTATAGACTGGTGGAGTCTATGGGAATTTGAGTTACTCGCTGATATTCTGTTTAATTGATTCTAGAAATCGTTTATTGTAGAAACAAGGTGGATATGCTAATAAAATATATATGACTTCGTGTATAATGGAATCCACCACAGCAAAGCAAAAGTAGGCTTATCATGTTTTTGTGGCTAAAATCTATTGCTCATATTCCTGCAACCACATGTGGATATTTTCTATGTCATGTAGCAAATCTGGTTTCCACTCCACAGACACTCAGTAGCATTTACTTAATTTTTATTACATCCTTATGCAATGGTACTGTTGTTATTTTACAGTAAAGTTTAAGTCAGCTCAATTCTAGCATCAGAGACTCATTAAGAGTGAGCAATTTGGTACTTAATGAGTTGTTAACCCTGAGTAAATATATTAAAATAATAGAGTGATAAATCTAAATTGAATTGCATCAGGCTTGCTTTTTGTTCAATAATGTCTTCTGCAGCAAGAGAAAGGGCCACTTAAAAAGCAATCTTTGATAAAATATATTCTGAATCACTTATACTTACTTCTCAGTTACTATCTATCTCTTCCTTATTTGATTCTTTATCTTATCAAGACATTCTCTTTTAAATAGTCATTGCCATGAATATTTCCAATTTTATTTCTAAAAGGAACAATACAATTAACAATGAATAAGACTTGGGCAAAAAATAAAAAATGTCCCTGAGATAACTCCACATATTAGAAAGATATTATTGGATAAGTAATTAAAATTCAAAGCACATTTGTCAACAGTGGGTTCATGGATAGACAAACGTGGAGCTGCTCAGGTCGGAAACCATGGCCCATACGACAATTCTTAATCAACATCTCAGCTCTCTGTGGTTCGAATCGAAGCTGTCAATGTTAGTGACACAAGTAAAATTCTATTACTCTAAGTCCCACAGAACCTCAGGAACAACTGAAGAGATAATCTGTCTCATGGCTCATCAACAAAAACAGTTTAGTTCAAATAGCAGACATCTTCCCCACATCCCTGTAAGAAATCAATAGGGACAGCTGGACTTAAAGCTCACAAGTGGAGCTGGAGGGATGAGTGATGGAGAAGAAATCCCCTGACTCAAAAATGAAGCATATTTGACTCAGGACCAACTGAGTAGGGCCAAACATGCAATTCTAGAACATTCATGTGAGAGCCAGTTACATAACCAAAACAGCATTTTGATCTACGCTGTTACAATAGGCATATAAAACACAAATTCAGGAACAAAGCTACTTGTGAATGCGAGCCCCTTCTACACTAGAATGGGCAAAATGCAGAAACTGACTTCTGGACAGGTAACACCTCCCTGAAATGAATCTGAAATGAGCTAAAATCATATCTGAGCATGACGGTGAGGTTGTCACTGAGCTAGATATATCATCTAATAATTTCTTACTGAAAGGGAAACAGGAATTCAAAGGTAAACCATTAATAAACCTGAGAAGTCAAACACAATACAATCTGGAGATTCAGACTCACACCACCTTTAAAGTGTCATATATCTACAAATGGAAACAGATGAACATGTAAAGACCTTTTCCTATTCAAGAACTAGGTCTTAGCGTCAACAGCCTACTGAATCCTGGTCACTAAGTCCTACTGGTGTTTGGAAAGGCAGTATGTATGTATAACATATATGGAAGGAGGTATTCTATATATATACTTGTGATGTATCTTAGAGTATCTAGAAATAAGATACAAAGTATTTGTAACTTGGGTTTTCCATTTACATATATAGATTTCTCTCTCTTGTTCTCTTGACTCTTTCTTTAAAATATATGTGTGCATGGTTGAATGTGTATTTGAAAGCATACAAATTTACATATTTGTCTTAAATAAATTTGCCATCTAACTTTAACACACTGCTAGCCTGATTTTTAAACCATGCAATTAAAAGAGGTATTGACAGGACGTGAAAGAAGCGTCCAGCAAAGATACATCATGTCGGTGGTCCAAGGGCTTCCCTGACGTTAGCATGTGGTGAAAGAGACAAAGATCTGATCACAAAAACTGCTACAGAAGCTTTCCAAGAAGTCAAGCAAAGAGATACTTATTACTGTGACAAAACTGTCTTATAGAACAATTTATCCTACTTTATTTTATAAAAAAGAGCAGTAACTTAAGTTTGCATAACACCTTTCATTCAAAAGAAAGCATTTTACATGCAATGAAGCTGATTTTAAGATATAAAGCTCTGAAAATCTCCAATGAAATGCTGCTACGTTCTTTTGAGGAATAGTAAAAGCTCTAAAAATGGCTCCCAAAGAAAAAGTCTGGCAAAGCCATTCTGAGAGGAAAATGCAGAGAAGACTCAGCTGCAGTAAGGTGGTGGGGTGAGGTGAGGTGAAGTCGCTCAGTCGTTTCTGACTCTTTGCGACCCCGTGGACTGTAACCTACTAGGCTTCTCCGTCCATGGGATTCTCCAGGCAAGAATACTGGAGTGGATTGCCATTTCCTTCTCCAGGGGATCTTCCCGACCCAGGGATCAAACCCCGGTCTCCCACATTGGAGGCAGACGCTTTAAAGCACTAAAGTAGCAAGCAGGAGACGCGAAGGACGGGGAAGCCTGGTGTGCTGCAGCTCATGGGGTCTGAAGAGTTGGGCATG
>SJYV01018065.1:1451008-1494150 GCA_006410875.1 Neotragus pygmaeus | reverse complement strand
TTTGCGACCCCGTGGACTGTAACCTACTAGGCTTCTCCGTCCATGGGATTCTCCAGGCAAGAATACTGGAGTGGATTGCCATTTCCTTCTCCAGGGGATCTTCCCGACCCAGGGATCAAACCCCGGTCTCCCACATTGGAGGCAGACGCTTTAAAGCACTAAAGTAGCAAGCAGGAGACGCGAAGGACGGGGAAGCCTGGTGTGCTGCAGCTCATGGGGTCTGAAGAGTTGGGCATGACTGAGTAACTGGACACCAAAAACACGGCTAGTTATTGATATGGCTAGGAGTTATTAATATTTAGTTACTAGCACGTTTACTGTGGTCTAGAGATGATAATCGGAGAAGGCAATGGCGCCCCACTCCAGTACTCTTGCTGGAAAATCCCATAGACAGAGGAGCCTGGCAGGCTGCAGTCCATGGGGTTGCTAAGAGTCGGACACGCCTGAGAGACTTAACTTTCACTTTTCACTTTCATGCATTGGAGAAGGACATGGCAACCCACTCCAGTGTTCTCGCCTGGAGAATCTCAGGGACAGAGGAGCCTAGTGGGCTGCCGTCTATGGGGCTGCACAGAGTCAGCCTCGACTGAAGTGACTTAGCAGCAGCAGCAGAGATGATAATAAAGTAATAGATTAATGCAGCCTGCATCAAGTATTGTTAGGCTAATAATTTGTTTATGCCAATTAATTAGTGATAAAGAAACTAAAATATAAGAATGTACATGAATAGCTAGTGTTGGTACAGAAGAAAGTAGGAATTAGCCCAATTGTCACAAAAATCTTGGATGAAAAAGGATTTCAATAATACCTCCTCTCAAAAAACACTAAAAGGGAGTTGGTGATGGACAGGGAAGCCTGGTGTGCTCCAGTCCATGGTATCACAAAGAGTTAGGCGAGACTGAGCAACTGAACTAAACTGAGATTTGATTTTAATGTCCACGAATTTCAAATGTCATGACAGTAAAATACACTCAAGGTGTGTTCTAGAAGCATCTCTCCACCATAGCCACAGGCCAAGAAGGCATGAGGAGGAGGAGTGTGAAAAGGAAGGGAGGAAAGCTAAGCAAGTGGGTGAAGCTTTAGGATTAAAACAGAGAATTCCATGTTGGCAAGTGCTTTGCCTTAAAGACCCTTTCCTAGTCCACTCCTCTCCTCAATACTGGGCACTGCAAAAATGGACTAGTACAGGTTTATTTCTTTTTTAACATTTATTTTTATTATTTATTCATTGTTTGGCTGCACTGAGTGGCTTGCGGGATCTCAGCTCCCTGACCAGGGATCCAGTTCTGCTCCCCTGAACTGAAAGCACGGAGTCCTAACCACTGGCCTGCCAGGGAAGTCCTGGTTTGCTGTTTTTAAATAAGGCAACTGAGTTGCAGTCAAGGCTCTACCACCAACTACTAGGATCTTCACTAATTATTTAACCTTATGGAGGTCATCTGAATAGGCCCCCTTCACTTTACAAATGAGGAAAGGGAATATGGAGAATTCTTGCACCCTAAGCCTGATACCTCACTTGGTAAAGGGGCTTCCCTTGTGTCTCAGTTGGTAAAGAATCCACCTGCAATGCAGGAGACCTGGGTTCGATCCCTGGGTTGGGAAGATCTGCTGGAGAAGGGAAAGGCTACCCACTCCAGTACTCTGGCCTGGAGAATTCCACGGACTGTGTAGTCCATGGGGTCACAAAGAGTCGGACATGACTGAGTGACTTTCACTTTCACTAAGCTTTAATATGCATGTGGATAATGGCTTTTATTCATTAAGAATTGTAAGGACAATGGGATGCTGTATCTGAAATAGCATAGCTTCTTTATCAAGACATTTCTTTCCTCTTTAAAGTATTTTAATTGACTTTGAATGAATGCTGGAAGAAAGCATTTTTACAATCACCTGTGAAACATTAACTACCGCTGGAAACCAAGTCAAACCAGACTCATTACACGCTAGATCCATGAAATGACTAACTACATCATGTTTTGTCCACAGGCTACTTCCAATAAACCCCCTACCCACCATCTGACCATAAGCAACATCATACAATAACATTTCAAAACAAAACAAAGCAAAACTATTACTTAGAGTTTCAGATAAATCTTTATATTCCATATGTTTGCTTATTCACTTTATCTAATGTTCTAATCAAGTAAAACTCAAGCTTATTACTCATGAAAAACATCAGCTTTCCTTATTTCTGTTCCTTTGCTGATTTCGTTATATTACATTTGCTCAAATACAGAATATAAAGCATGACATGTCCTAGCTGGCAATGTACTTTAATTTGGATTCCTAATTATGATTGACTCTGTTACTAAGAATGCCAAGGGTTTGGCACATACATCTCCCAGGGCCTGGGGAAAAGAAAAGTGAAAAGTCAATTTCTCTGTTGCTATGATTAGATAAGCAGAGGCAGGCAGTTGTACTTATTTGAAGGAGCACCATATGCTAAGCCACAAGCTTGGCCTTTACATGCTGTAAAACCACATGTGCACGCACAGTTAAGACACAGGGAAGTCAGTGGTGTGTGTACACTAATTAATAAGTCAGCAGCAGCTTGCTGTCCACTCATAGCTCATCTTTAGGAGACCATTACGAAAAGGTATGCCACGGTTCTTCGCAATATCCAGGTTGTGTTTAGCAAGTGTCTTCCTAAAACTAAAAAGAGCATCATAATTACTCAGTCCGTATATACTTGATTAGCAAGAGTTCTTTTTATTGACAAGTTTCTTCAATTGAAATATAGTTGATTTATATACTGTGTAATTTGAGATGTGCAAGCATAGTGATTCAGTATTTTTCCCAATTCTGTAGGCTACTACCAGATACTGGGTACGATTCCTGATACTACATAGTAAACCCTTGTTCTCTTTTTTTATTGACAAATTTCTTCAATTGAAATATAGTTGATTTATAATATTGTATTATTTCAGATGTGCAAGCATAGTGATTCAGTATTTTTTGCCAATTCTATTCCATTATAGGCTACTACTAGATACTGGGTACGATTCCCGATACTACATAGTAAACCCTTGTTGCTTAAGAGTTGTTCAGTCTTTATCCAAGTTCTCACACAGATTGCACCCGGATCTTTTCAGGCTGTGTCCCATTCTTTCAGAAAGGGTCATGCCCTTCCAGTTACTGTCTTGGCCATGAGTCCTCACGTAGGTCTGGCAGGCCAGGTGAGGATGACGGTCCCTCCGGTTGGAGGTCTACCAGTTTCCTTCCTTTGATCAAACTCATCCTAGCGGCAAGGGTGAAATCAAGAAACTAAAATTCAGTCAATATTTTCAAGCAGTTTTTAACACAAAAGCGCTGATTTCTCACGCTACCAACTGACAGCAGAGATGCAACACATTTATTAAGACATCAAAGCCCTTAGAGAGCTTCATGTCCTCTGACTCGAACACCTGAAAGTTACTCTTAATTTGGAATAGAAAGGACCTTTGGTTGCTTTGCCTCTTTTATTTTCAAAGGCAGATGGAGCATCCTCAACCACCTGACTTCCGCTATGAATCTACACTTGTCCGGGATGATGCAGAAAGCAGTTTTACAGGCTCATCTGCAGCGTGTGGGTTCCCATTTAATCTCTCCTGTGCACTCACCCCTTTGCTCAGGTGAGGACTTGCCCATTCTTCCTGCTGTGGATCACCTCAGGTGAGACTCCTGAGCTGACAGCTGCTGTAGGATCTTTTGCCGTTTCTCAAGCAAGGCAGGTGACTTCAGCTAGTCAGCTGGGCCCCTAGAGTGCTAAAGCTGTACTATTGCTTCTAGCTGGGTGGGAAAAGCAGTCTCTTCTCCAAATCTGTATGTAATGCTGCCCTCTAGGTCTCAGAGTTACAGCGTTTGTACCTCAAGTCCCACAAGGTTTTGAGTTAACTTGCTGCCTTCTCTTCTGCCTGAGTTTTCCGCTCCTTACCTCCACAGTCACTTCCTCCATCACCTTAGTGCTTATTTCCCTCTGGTCCTCCAGTTAAGAAACAAAATTCCACAACCATATGGACTCAGGCAAGTAATTGCCCATCTGTGTGGAGTTTATTATTTTTTTCTTGTTTGTTTTACTAGACTCACTAATCCAACCTCTGGGATACTCTTAGAACATTCCATCTGACTTTTAGATTGACGCAATATCCCCTCTCTTCAAATGTACTTTTTTCCCAGGGGGCCCCAACCATGATTTTTATTCATTATACATTTCCACTTGGCTGAACCCTCTGGAACGGGGAGAGTTTACAAATAGAAAATGGCCTCAAACTCTCTGTAGAACTTGTTGTTTGTCACTCAGGCAAAAAAAATAATTAAACTGTCCAGGGGAAAAAATTACCTGGTGATAATCAGAAACTCTACTACTTCAAAATCTATTTTCTTAAGTAATGGATTGCAAGTTTATGATGACTTCATGGGGTTGGAGCAGACATTGCTTATAGAATACAATTCTCCAAAGATGTAATCAGCTTAATCTCTTCATCCAGCTATCATTATCAGTGAAAAAAGAGCTGCCTCTCTCCAAAAATGAACACTCTGTAATGACTGGGAAGAATGGCCTACAGTGACTGCACAGTCCATTCCGTGGCGTGGCTTGAGTGCAACCTTTGGTTTCTAGAAAAGGAGGAAGAGGGGTAAAGAATGTACCCAAATAGTGGCGGTTTATTCCAGCAGGTGACACTGGTTACCTAGAGGTTGACTTCTCCTTCCATCAGCCAAAATATACCTTTCTGAACCTTAAAAATAAAAAATCATGGATGCTGTAAAAAGTTATTAGAGTAAAGAGGACCACGCTCATTCCCAGATGGCTCAGCGGTAAAGAATCTGCCTACAATGCAGGAGACTCAGGTTAGATCCTTGGGTTGAGAAGATCCTCTGGAGGAGGGAACGGCAATCCACTCCAGTATTGAAGTGACTGAGCGTGCACGCGCACGGGATTTAGAGGGAAATTACCCGCTTTGGGTTTGTTGTGTTGAGATCACTTTTTTTTTTTTAAGTTGTATTACAGCTGCTTACAATGTTGTGTTAGTGTCTGCTAACAAAGTGAGTCAGCCGTATGTGCACATGTATCCCCTCCTTCCTGTGTCTCTNTATATATATATATATATATATACACAAAGAACTCTTAGCACCAAGGAAGATTATTTTTTATTATACAAAAAGAAGTCTACAATAGTTACTGTACAATTCCCTTGTCTGGAATGTGTCCTGTTATTAGAATTCTATAATGGACTAAAAAAAAAAAAAGCAATCAAATATTCAATCTCATATCAAGAAAAACTATTACCTGATTGACACATTTATTACTAAAAAAGTGGTTTACTGGAAGACCTGAATCTACAGGTCTGTTTAAAACCTAGATAGTAAATCATCCCTCCTTTTACTGTACTGTCATCATCACAGAATCCACTATTGACTGTCTTTTCTCATTCTACACTTTGCCAGGAACTCCTTGGTTTCAAGTTTCTCCTCTCTAGTAAGGCTGACTACAAAGCCAGACTCTTTCTACATAGTTCTCCCTCTTTTTTTTTCCTTCCTGTGAATAAACAGTTTTGGTCAATCCAATTTTAATTTTTAGGAATTACCTTTGAATTACTTTTGGGAAGCAGATAAAACTAATATGGAGAGAACATAGCTCTCAAAGTCACTACCAGGCTTTAGGGTATTATTTCTAAATGGCATCACAGAAGTCTATAGATATTTTAAACTTAAGGTAATTGGTAAATATTTTAAAAACAATTAATTTTTTTAGTAGTTTTCTTAAGTATAGTAAATGCATAAATTATAGAGAGGTAGAAGGAAGAAAAAGTGTTGTTTGTAGTTCTCCCATCTAATATCGATGGTCAACATCTTACTGCATTTCCTCCAGTCCGTAGCACATCCTTAAAAAAAAAAAAGTTTGTTATTTTTGTACTTTACATTTTTATATCAGCAAGGTCTTTCCTGAGAACTTTAAACTTTCCTCAAGTATCTTTTATGATGATACAAAATGATACACAACCTACTGGAATATTTTTCACTGTTATGACATGCTACGTCTACTTTTGACTTATTGAAAGTGTGGAAACTGGTATTTTTGCATATAGATTTGGGACTTTTTTTTTTCTGACACTAAAACTGTTCAGGAGAGTAACCCAACTTACTAGATGTACATGTACAATTTTTAAGCTGTTTATTTATTTTGCAAAACTCTCATCTCAAGTGTTCAACTTTGCTGCCACTGGAAATGCACAAAACTGTTTACTGGGCAAGTTTTGGATGTTAGGCACTGTGGTGAGTAATGGGAACACATTAATGAAACTAATTTGCAGTTTCCTCAGTGTGTACTGCTTTTATTTGTTCTAGGCCTTTGCACATGCTGCTGTTGCTACCTGAAATGTTCCTCCTTCTCTGGATAACTAACTGTTGATTGCCTGGTGGGCTTCTGCTTAGATGTTGTTACTATTAGAAACTCATCATATGTGTGTTATTTATGGAATCCGTCCTTTCCCTGTCATAGGCATTATCACTTTGAGTTATAATTTCATGTTTAATTCTCTTCCATGGATTGGAAGCTCCTTGAGGACAGGGTTCCACAGTCACATTTGCATATACACTATCTAAAAATGTTTGGTATCTAGTAACCACATAATAAATACATATATTTTTTAATGTTGAATGCATGAATTACTACTACTATCGGAATTTCTTCATTTAAACTATTAGGGTTGTCTGTTTGTGTGTGTGTGGTATATGATAATTTCTGGTTCCTTTTCCCTTCTACTTTATTTTTTTGAAGTTTAATTTTATTTTTATGGGTAGCATCTATCAGTATATTTCTTTTTTATTTGTTTGATGTATTTTCATTTTAAATTCAACAGATGTTTCTATAAAAAATTTCAAATAGCACTGAAGGATCCAACGTGAAATACAGACATTCTCTCACACTTTCTCATGGACCATTTTTAAGTTAATGCATATTTCTCAAATATTTTCAGTGAATAGATACAAAAAAGTCATATGCATTCCTTTCTTCTTTTAATTAAGATAGTATTATGAATATAGTGTTCTGAAACTTCCTTTTTCTTCCTTAATCTTGGTTATATATATTTATGAACGCTGTATTACTGTCAAATTAACATATTTGTGTGTATTATTTAAAATAATATTATCATCATGGATTTCCCATAATTTATCTTTCTGAGTGTCCATCAGACATTTAGCAGGTGTGTATTTTTCTCTCATTAATGTATATATTACTGAAAAAAAGTATTATCCTTTCCTTTTATGTTGTTGTTTAGTTGCTATGGGGTTTCCCTGGTGGCTCAGAGGGTAAAGCATCTGCCTACAATGCAGGAGACCCGGGTTCAATCCCTGGGTTGGGAAGTTCCCCTGGAGAAGGAAATGGCAACCCACTCCAGTACTCTTGCCTGGAGAATCCCATGGATGGAGGAAACTGGTGGGGTACAGTTCATGGGGTCGCAAAGAGTCAGACATGACTGAGTGACTTCACTTTCAGTTGCTCAGTTGTGTCTAACTCTCTGAAACCCCAAGAACTACAGCCCACCAGGCTTCTCTGTCCATGGAGTTTTCCAGGGGCAAGAATACTAAAGTGTGTTGCCATTTTCTTCTCCAGGGGATCTTACTGAGCCAGGGATTGAACCCACATCTCCGGCATTGGTTCATGGATTATTTACCACAAAGCCACCTACATCAAATTATAGTATTTTCATTGTTTTATTCTATTTTTATCTTATTTTAATTTAAGCATATAACCATAACTCTCCCTCATGAATTTAAGATAGTGCTACTTTTGCCTAACATCCCATCCACCCTCAACATGTTCAGACTTTGCATCTGTAATTATCTCTTTTCTCTTTTGTATTATTGATTTTTCCTTCTCTACTGGATCATACACATCAGTGCAGAAAACATGCTATAATAATTACTTTCTTGAAAATAAAGTAAAATAAAAACCTCTCCTTCACCCATGTGTTGCACCTTTTCATTGGAAATCTACTCAAAACAGTTGTCTGTACTCGTTTCCACAGTTTAATTTCCCATTTTCTCTTGAAACTATACAATAAAATATTCATTCACACTGCATTAAATCTACTCTTACCAAAGCCACCCATCACTTTTAGATTATTAAATATAATTCTCTATATTCATTTACTTGAGAATCAATAAATCTCTCATTTTGAAAACTATTTTCTTTACTTATATTCTAGGTCATTATAGTCCCCTGATTCTCTTTGGCAGTCTGGGGATGTCTTACAAATAGTTGTGAAAAAAAGAGAAGTGAAAAGCAAAGGAGAAAAGGAAAGATATAAGCATCTGAATGCAGAGTTCCAAAGAATAGCAAGGAGAGATAAGAAAGCCTTCCTCAGTGATTAATGCAAAGAAATAGAGGAAAACAACAGAATGGGAAAGACTAGAGATCTCTTCAAGAAAATTAGAGATACCAAGGGAACATTTCATGCAAAGATGGGCTCAATAAAGGACAGAAATGATATGGACCTAACAGATGCAGAAGGTATTAAGAAGAGGTGGCAAGAATACACAGAACAACTGCACAAAAAAGATCTTCACGACCAAGATAATCATGATGGTGTGATCACTCACCTAGAGCCAAACATCCTGGAATGTGAAGTCAAGTGGGCCTTAGAAAGCATCACTACCAACAACGTTAGTGGAGGTGATGGAATTCCAGTTGAGCTATTTCAAATCCTGAAAGATGATGCTGTGAAAGTGCTGCACTCAATATGCCAGCAAATTTGGAAAATTCAGCAGTGGCCACAGGACTGGAAAAGGTCAGTTGTCATTCCAATCCCAAAGAAAGGCAATGCTAAATAATGCTCAAACTACCACACAATTGCACTCGTCTCACATGCTAGTAAAGTAATGCTCAAAATTCTCCAAGCCAGATTTCAGCAATACATGAACCGTGACCTCCCAGATGTCCAAGCTGGTTTTAGGAAAGGCAGAGGAACCAGAGATCAAATTGCCAACATCCCCTGGATCATGGAAAAAGCAAGAGAATTCCAGAAAAACATCTATTGCTGCTTTATTGACTATGCCAAAGCCTTTGACTGTGTGGATCACANTGGTCTCTTTTGCTGTCTCACATATAGGGTTATCATTACCATCTTTCTAAATTCCATATATATGCATTAGTATACTGTATTTGTGTTTTTCTTTCTGGCTAACTTAACTCTGTACACTTTCACTTTCACTCATAAGTTCACTGATTGGAAGAATTAGTGCTGCTAAATTTTCAATACTACCCAAAGCAATATACAGGTTTAATGTAATCCCTATCAAAACATGCATGACATTTTTCACAGAACTAGAATAAATGGTTCTAAAATTTATACCCCAAAGAGCCGAAGCAATCTTGAGAAAATAAGAACAAAGCTAGAGGTGTCATGCTCCCTGACTTCGTATTGTGTTACAAAGCTAGAGTTACCCAAACAGTATACACAAAAGCAGACATATAGATCAATGGAACAGAACAGTGAGCCCAAAAGTAAACTTATGCATCTATGATCGATTAATATATGATAAAGGAGGCAGGAATATACAATGGAGAAAAGATAGTCTCTTCAATAAGTGGTGCTGGGGAAACTGAACAGCTACACGTAAAAGAATGAGACTTTCTCATATCTTATACAAAAATAAACTTAAAATGCATTAAAGATCTAAATACAAACCTGGAAACCACAAAATTCCTAAAAAATATATAGACAGAACACAATTTGACATAAATTATAGCAATATTTCTTTTGATCTGTCTCTTGAGGGAAAGGAAATGGGCCTTATTAAACTGAAGACCTTTTACACAGAAAAGGAAACCACTGACAAAATGAAAAGACAACTTACTGAATGGGAGAAAATATTTGCAAGTATGAGTGACAAGGAGTTAATATCAAAAATACATAAACCACTCAGGTAACTCAACATCAAAAAACCAAACAACCCAATTAAAAAATGGGCAGAATATCTCAATAGACATTTTTTCAAAGAAAATATACAGATGGCATATAGATATTCAAAAAGATGCTCAACATTGATAATCACCAGAGAAATGCAAATCAAAATCACAATGAGATATCACCATACACCTGTCAGAATGGCTATCATCTAAAAGTCTACAGATAACAAACGCTGGTGATGATGTGGAGAAAAGGGAACACTAGTACACTGTTGCTAGGAAAATAAATTGGTACACCCACTAAGGGAAGCAACACGGAGGTTTCTCAAAAAGCTGAAAATAGAACTATCATATGATCTAGAAATTCCACTCCTGGTATATATCTGAAGAAAATGAAAACACAAATTCAAAATGATACATGTACCCCAATATTGATACCAGTATTTTGTATAATACCCAAGATATGGAAGCAACCAAAGTGTCCCTCAGCAAATGAGTGGATAAAGAAGATGTGATATATATATATATATATATATACACAATGGAATACTATTCAGTCATAAAAATAGTGAAATTTTGCAGCTATGATAACATGGATGGACCTGGAGGGTATTATTCTTAATGAAATAAGTCAACAGGGAAAGAAATAGTGCATGTTATCACCTACTTGTGAAATCTAAAAAAATTAAAATAATATATATAACAAATCAGAAACAGGCTCACATGTATAAAGAACAAACTAATGATTACCAGAGGGGATGGGGGGAGGGGAAAGATAAGGGTAATGAATTAACAGTGCAAGCTACTATGTATAAAATAAAAAAGGTGCAAGGATATATTGTACAGCACAGGGAATACAGTCAACATTTTATAATAACTTTAAATAGAGTGTGTGTATACTCAGTCATACACTCTAGTCATGTCCAACTCTTGGCAATCCCATGGACTACAGCCCACCAGGCTCCTCTATCCATGAGATATTCCAGGCAAGAATAATGGAGTGGGTTGCTATTTCCTCCTCGAGGGATCTTCCCAACCCAGGGGTTGAACCCATGTCGCCTTCATTGGCAAGTGGATTATTTACTATTGAGTCACCTGGGAAACCATTTAAATAAAGCATAATCTATAAAAACATAATAATTATGTTGTAAACTTGAAACTATAATGTAAATCAACTGTACTTCAATAAAGAAATAGTAAAATAAAAGTAATAAAAAGATTTTTCAGTAGTGCTATTTTCATATCCTCAGCTGAAGTAAATCAAAGAAAACATAGTTAATTCATTAAGTAATATATCTCTTTCTCATAGATAAGACCCATTAAAAATCAAGTTTATGATGACAAAATAATAATTATAATAACAATAACAATAGAAACCACCCCCATTTAGTAAATGTTTCAAAATGGAAGAACTCCATTTTGGAGTTTTATTTTCATTTTTTCTATCTTAAGATGCTATAAAATTAAACAGAAGTGCTTTATTCTTAATAGTCAAATTCTTATAATCAAAACTCATAGTCAAATTCTTAATTATTGCTTCTCAGATTCCTCTTCCTTTCTTCTACCATGTAAAGCTGGTTACCCTCTCTTCTAACCATTCTGCAGCCTGATTTATGCTTCCTGATTCAAAACTAAAACCCACCTGAGAAAGGTCAGAGCTGGAGAATAAGTATGTGTGGTAGTGAGGATTTGTGGAAAAATAATATGTACTATTGTTAGGATCAGAATCATATTGTTTCTCTTTTTCATTAAAAGGATAACCTAGAGTTGACTACTGCTACTAAGAATGTCCCTGCTTGTGATTGGTGTTACATATTTATGCAGAAAAATATTTCCTCACAGCTGTTTTCCAACATTTAAATAAGTCACACCTCCCACCATATGGTAGAGGAAAGAGGCCAGCACAGCTCTCAGTTGGCAATGTTCAGCTTAACCTGGTGGTATTTAGTAGGCCACATGGGTTTAGGCCACAGCATTTATTATAATCTGTGACAATAAGAAAACATGAGATGAAATAGATTAAATAAATTAAAAATACATTAAACATATCTGAATCACAGTTCAATTTCACTAAGTGAACAAACACTAAATTAGCCTATTCCCCTTTAAGAGAACAAAACAGTAACTGATTTCAGTGTACAAGGTAAATTAATCGCTATATGCATTTCATTCATGGATTGCACATCTCAGATCTCACAGTACCACTCTACAATATTTTTTGACTTTAAAGTCTGTTCATTGGTTCCCATGAAACTGATAACTTGGACAAAATTGAAGACATGGGAAAGAAATCCCTGAAGCTTGAATACTGTGGTGGAATGGATTCCTCTATGGACATGATCACATTGTGATGGGGATATCATGATGAACTCAGTTCCCAGGGGCCAGCACCAGCAATAAAAGTAAAAATGCCTTGGTAATCCTGCATTGGTTAAAATTATATTTACAATAGCCCATTGTGGTATTATTTACAGTTCCCTTTGTTATTTAATAAAGAACATTTGCCTCCCCCTAACCAAATAACGTACTGCACATTTTTAATTGTCTAAGGGTTGTGGTGTATGTGCACGTGCATGTATGTATGTATGTGTGTCATGCCTTCTCCGCTATATGTGCACAGGGAGGGGTAATTTTAAGATAAGACCTGTGAGAGATCATCAGTCATTAATGTCTTTTTAAATAAGGATAAGATAAATTTAGACCTCAAGGTATTATAGATTCCTTAATCCAGTGTTCCATTCTACACATGCTACCTCAGAAACCCCCAGAGCAAAGAGCTGTAACTAAGGCAGAAGCTGAGCTATTGCTCTGCACTGTCTTCCTCACATGAAGCTGTTATGTACTGTAGTGTGTCTGCTTAAAGCAAATTCTTAAATTGAAGACCTAATCTCCAATGCAACTGTATTTGGAAATAGGGCCTTTAGAAAGATAATTAAGATTAAATGATGTTATACGGGTAGGGTCCCTACAGGATTGGTCTCCTCATAAGTAAAGGAAAAGACACCAGAGACTGATCTTATTCTCTCTATACACAAGCACAAAGGAAAGGCCATGTGAGCACATATCAAAAAAGTAGCCATTCACAAGCCAGAAAGAAAGCCTTCACCAAAAACCAAATTAGCTAGCACCATGATCATGGACTTTTAGCCTCCACAACTTTTAGAAAATAAATGTCTGTTGTTTCAGCAGACCACTCTGTTGTATTTCCTTATGGCAGTCTGAGCTGACTAATACAGAAGGTCATCTTTTAATAATTTGCTTTCCTCTTGCAGCCTCTGAATTTCACCTGTAACTTCCTACCTTCATTCATTTCTTAACTTTAGCATCCTCCCAAGTTAGAGAAATTAGAGATTTAGATATGTCAGTGTTTTTGTCTCTGATGAAGTTGTCAATTTTTTTTTTCTAATTCTGCAACATGTGACATTATTTTCTGCTAGCCATTCAAACACAGCTGAGATGTGTGTGTTTGGATACATGTCTTCTGGTTTCTCCTCTGGACATACTGCTCCTATTATTGCCAGAAGTGTCAGTGGGAGTAGACTTAGATTGGACCCTAAATATTGTTTACTTTTCTAATTGGGCTCCTAATTGGAAACACATAATGTCACAGATGCAGCAAACCCTCTTCTGTACCAGTGTGGAACCAGAATCTTTAAAACATATATTAAGTCTGTCTTTAAAACATATATTAAGGTTGCCAAGTTTTAGGATGATAGGGGTGACCTTGATGAAGGGCCCTCAGAAATTGTGCCTGTACCTTGAAGCTTACGACATGCTTCATCTTCATTATATTCATCAAAAGCAGGGGCATCACTTCAAAGAAAGTCCTGAGAGGTCACTTTTAATAATAGTAGTAGTAATGATAGTAGTAAAATCTGTCTTGGTGGGTCACTTATGGGATGAGGGGGCTGTGTATTCTTCTCGCATCAGTACATTTGTTTCAGTTTCTTATTAATTCTTATAGTTTTCAGCACATTCTTTTCTTTTTTCTTAGTGTATAATTATACCATCTGCAAATGAGGATAATTTTACATTTCCTTTCTAATAATTATACCTCTTATTTCAGTTTCATAACTTATGGCTTTGATTAGTGCTTTTGGAACAATTAGATAACAATGATAATAACAGGCATGTTTGTTTTCCACCTGATTTTAACTGGATTCTATTAAGAATGAAGTCCACCACTGATTTGAGATGAATATTGTTACAAAAACAACATATGTTGATGAAATTTTATATGTTAGTTCAGAAAGCTATTTTAAAATAAGATATGAGTGTAAACTTTTTCCATGTTTTTTTCTGACTTTATTGAAATTACCAAATTGCTTTTTTTCTTTTCTATTCTGTTGTAGGAAGTAGTACACTAATTGTTTTCTTAATACAGAACTAATTTTGTATAACAATTATGATTTTGAACACAAAATGATAAACCAGACCACCCTCTAAGGAATGCTTAATCGCTAAACATGTTGAACATATTTCTGTCCTATAAANCTATTCTGTTGTAGGAAGTAGTACACTAATTGTTTTCTTAATACAGAACTAATTTTGTATAACAATTATGATTTTGAACACAAAATGATAAACCAGACCACCCTCTAAGGAATGCTTAATCGCTAAACATGTTGAACATATTTCTGTCCTATAAAATATTCCTATTCAACTGTGATCCCAATCAGCAAGTTTTTCTTCCCATTAAAGAGAATAAATTATAACACTTTTTCACTTTCGGCAGTAAGTAGCAAACAGACTGCTGAAAGAGTTCTTTATACATAAAGAAGAAAAACAGACACAGGACAGCACATGCAAATTTAAAAGGAGCCCTTAAGACTAAGTAAATAGAAGCAGGTATTTTGCAAAGTACATTAAAGGAAACAGACTGCAGTACAAATCAACTGGTAAAGACTTGTCAACTGAAAGCAAACTTTGAACAATTACATTAGCAAATAATTAGAATAATTTGTAAACAGTAGTAAAGACCCTGCAACAGAGGAACCACATGGACCTGTGTCCCTTTCTTTCGTGCCCATAGCATTCTGGGCTTATCTCTATTATTCAGTAGTATATCTAATATTGGAAAAGATTCTACTGAACAATAGGACTTATGATTGCAGTTATGAGAAATAATTGAATAGCACTAAACAAGAAGTAGCCTAACACTACACAGTGGGAGAAAATCTGTCTCCAGCTGAAATTCCAGCAACTAAATAATGATTCTTGTCCAGAGGTGATCTATTTAACTCTCCCCATATTATAAGCACAACAGAGAAATGCATGAACAGAAAGAACTCTTATCGTGGCCAAAGTGCAGCAGGCAGAGACATTAAGTGGAAAGTAATTTACCATACATCATCGTTATTGGAAGTTCCCATACAGAGCTGACATCATATATAATATATTGAAAAGTCAATCTATCCCCTAAGAAATACATGATAAAGATTTGGAAGGGAGTATCCTGTAGTGAAAAGATGGTGGGAGTTAACCATCAGGGAGCTGAATCTTGACTGAGATATTTCTACAAGTCCATGAGCAACTACATAAAATCTGAGACTATTTTTCTTCACCTGTAAAATAGAGATAAAAATATCTACCTTGAGAAGATACCGGAACTAGTTGAAATGTATATCTGTAGCTCAGAGCCATGGGAAGATCCCTTGGAGGAAGAAATGGCAACTTACTTGCCTCGGAAACTCCATTAACAGAGGAGCCTGGCAGGTTACAGTCCACGGGGTCACAAATGAGTCAGACACGACTTAGCAACTTCAACAACAACAATATATGCTAAGGATTCAATAAGAAATGGTTTTTACTTTATTATTATTCATTCAATCTCAGAATGATGATAAGCTGCCCATGAAAGAAAGAGACTGCATGACAATCATGGGCAGGGAAGATTAAGATGAGATTGAATGGTGGTGGGTCCGCTTGAATGAAACAAAGAATACATTCCACACAATTCGCTGGGACTACATCCAAAAATTAAACCAAGGCAAAGGAGCGTGTCCTGAAACTTTGCAGACTTTTTAGTTCATGAAGAATTAATCTCTGTTACCACTAAGAAGAAATAATATGACATTTGTGGCAGAAATTTCTCAAGACTCACTTTAATGACAGAGTAACTTGAAAGTCATGAATAAGGTGCTCTGGAAGTAGACGTAACTTGGAGCAGTCACTGTTGGCAGAGGATGCTCAGCTTGGTGGAGCAGAGCTTGGCAGGAAGCTGATGCACTGCGCTGGGCACAGGTGCCCCATGTCACACTCAGAAAGATACACAGTGACAATCCTGTTCTGTGTAAGAAGTGGGACCACTTATTGGACTACTGTGGCTTCCCTGGTGCCTCAGGTGGTAAAGAATATGCCTGCAATGCAGGAGACCCAGGTTCAGTACCTGGGTTGGGAAGATCCCTGGAGGAGGATATGGTTTTATTATTAATAAAGCCCCTTTGTCTTGGTTTAATTCTTTGGTATAGTCCCAGCAAATTGTGTGGAATGTATCCTTCCTTGTCATTCAAGTGGGCCCACCACCATTCAGTCTCATCTTCATCTTCCCTGCACATGATTGTCATATGGTCCTGCTNGTACTCCTTTTCCTATTTGGAACCAGTCTGTTGTTCCATGTCCAGTTCTAACTGTTGCTTCCTGACCTGAATACAGGTTTCTCAAGAGGAAGGTCGGATAGTCTGGTATTCTCATCTCTTTCAGAATTTTCCATAGTTTATTGTGATCCACACAGTCAAAGGCTTTGGCATAGTCAATAAAGCAGAAATAGATGTTTTTCTGGAACTCTCTTGCTTTTTCCATTATCCAGCGGATGTTGACAATTTGAACTCTTGTTCCTCTGTCTTTTCTATAATCAGCTTGAACATCTGGAAGTTCACGGTTCAAGTATTGCTGAGGCCTGGCTTGGAGAATTTTGAGCATTACATAACTAGCATGTGAGATGAGTGCCTTTGTGCAGTAGTTTGAGCATTCTTTGGCATTGCCTTTTTTTGGGATTGGAATGAAAACTGACTTTTTGCAGTCCTGTGGCCACTGGTGAGTTGTCCAAATTTGCTGGTGTATTGAGTGCAACACATTCACAACATTATCGTTCAGGATTTAAAATAACTCAACTGGAATTCCATCATCTCCTCTAGCTTTGTTCACAGTGATGCTTCCTAAGGCCCACTTGACTTCACACTCCAGGATGTCTGGCTCACAGTGAGTGATCACACCATTGTGATTATGTGAGTCATGAAGATCTTTTCTTGTACAGTTCTGTGTATTCTTGCACCTCTTCTTAATATGGTCTGCTTCTGTTAGACCCCTACCATTTCTGTCCTTTGAATGTGTGTATCATAATAAACTGTGGAAAATTCTTAAAGAGATGAGAATACAAGACCATCTGACCTGCCTCTTGAGAAACCTGTATGCAGGTCAGGAAGCAACAGTTAGAAGTGTACATGGTAGTATACATGCTTCAATGCCATTCTCCCAAATCATCCCACCCTCTCCTTCTCCCTCAGAGGCCAAAAGTCCGTTCTGTGTCTCTTTTGTTGTCTCACATACAAGGTCATCATTACTATCTTTCTAAATTCCATATATATGTGTCAGTATGCTGTATTGGTGTTTTTCTTTCTGGCTTGGGAGGGGGATTCAGGATTGGGAGCTCGTGTACACCTGTGGTGGATTCATGTCGATGTATGGCAAAGCCAATAGAGTATTGTAAAGTAAAATAAAGTAAAATAAATAAATTAAAAAAAAAATAAAGGTGATCAAGCCTGAATATTCATTGGAAGGACTGATGCTGAATCTGAAACTCCAATATCTTGGCCTCCTGATGCAAAGAACTGACCCATTGAAAGAACCCTGTTACTGGGAAAGATTGAAGGTGGGAAAAGGGCACAACTGGGGATGAAATGTTTGGATAGGATCACTCACTTGATAGACATGAGCCTGAGTAAAGCCTGGGAGTTGGTGATGGACAGGGAGGCCTGGCGTGCTGCAGTCCATGGGTGGCAGAGTCGGACACAACTGAGTAACTGAACTGAACTTAATTCAGTGTCTTTATTATCTTTTCTCTGCTTTTATCTTTTCCTTTCATGATTGTTGTCTTTTTGCCGAAAACTCCAGCCAACTACCCAACAAACCAACCTGTCTATATATTCTTCCAGCTGTAGGATATCCTGGACAGGGACTACAATCTTTATGTTTACTGTACATATTCTTCCTAAAGGAAATTTTTATTATCTCAATCATGAGCAAGGACCATCTTTCCTGGGATAAGTGGACCCTTGATCAATCATCTATGGCTGAGATAAGGGGCTTTGGAGCTGATGGTAAAAATCCATTTCAAAAACAAGATTGTGAACAGGAAGGCAGTGCAAAACACTGACTACTTCATTTTTTCTTACAAAGTAATTGTAACTAGCAAATAATTTAGACAGATCCAGTCAGCTTAAATATATAGCTACATTACAGTGTTTGAAAAGAGTTAAACAGCCCCATTATGACTGTAATATCCCTGTACAACCAGGACTATTAAAATCATTGACTGCAATGCTCATTTGGATACTGTACCAGTACATTTCCTCAGAGAAGCAGATGTCAGGATGAAATCCACTATTCAAGAGACTTATTGGAAGGAACAGTTGTGAAAAATAAAGTGGGAAGGAGAAGGTGAGTGGGAGGAGCCTTCAGATCTCAATGAAGTTTTGACTTCTGCTAAATAAGAAAGGAAAGTTGGATAAGAAGAGCCTCACTCCTTAGTACAGTTCTGATAATGACTTGATGGTTTTCTCTGGCTGATGGAGAGTCCCAGAGTAAGCTTTTTCATTAGATAAGACACTCATTGGGCAATGGAATGGCTGGAGAACCCCCACTATGCACAGTTATCCCTTGAAAGGATCTTGAGGACTGAGTAGCCTCAGCATGCACTCTGTAATGCAGGCTGCTAGTTAGCTAACGCTACTCCTTTTAGAAAGTTCTCTCATCAAAGAAGATGTGAACAGTACATTCTCATGACTGTCCCAGCCCCTTTCTCTTTCTGTTCTCTCTCAGTGTCTTCTTCTCAACAGAAGGTAAAGATAGCAAAATAAAGTAACATATACACCTCTGTTCTTTCCTGCATATGCATCCCTGCAAGTCCTGACCTAAAGTAGGGGATATAGTATTATCAAAAGGCAAAAGGTTCTGCACTTGCTACAAGGTTAAATTTATGAGATGCCTTGGTGTAGCAGTGGGTAACTTCCTCACAATGAAAATAGTTTCTTTACCTTTAGAATTTAGTAAGAAGCAGAATTTTCAGGTTCACAGAAATATTTAAGGTCTACTTTGGTTAATATGAGTAATGAAAACATTCAGTACACCATATGTTCCTTTTAACAACCTGATTCTATAGGTTGATTGTAGCTCACTGTTAAACTCTGACTTTTTATAGTATCTTTTATCATATACTTCTTTGCAAACAAGCCATGATATTGAGATACAATGTTTCATTTAATATTTGCATGAAAAAGTGGGCCAGATGGAGCTGGGGAGAAGGAAATGGCAACCCACTCCAGTGTTCTTGCCTGGAGAATCCCAGGGACGAGGAAGCCTGGTGGGCTGCCGCCTAGGGGGTCGCACAGAGTCAGATACCACTGAAGCAACTTAGCAGCAGCAGATAGAGTTGAAGAAAGAAGCTAAGGACCTCTTCAAAATCACAAAATACATGACTGGGAAAACTGAAATTAGGATTCACAGCAGATGAAGTTTTCATTTTCTCTTTACACATTTACATTGCTGCTGCCTTTCTTTGAAAAGAAAATCTGTATTTCTGTATACAAAAATATTTAAAGATCAAAAACACTACTGATGCTCAATGACTATCTGTTGGTCATCTTCAGAGCATGGGGTCCTCTTGGGTGGGGCAAGTTGATATGCAAGGATTCCTTGGAAAATAAAGGAGCCCCAGAACAGGATATCCTAATAGTAACCATCATTTACTTATTGGTTTCCAAATACACTGCTAAGCAATTAATAAATATTATTGTATTCTTAGATGATCTCATCCATGTTTTATAGATGAGGAAACTGGACTAGAGAAAAATTAATTGTCCAAGGGCACAAAGCTAGCATGGTGTAGAAGTGAGATTAGAATCCAGGTTTGTGTGATTAAAAATGTGTGCTTATTTGCCACAACATCATGCTATATTTTTCCTTGGAAATCAATTTTATTTTTCATTTAACACACTTAGATTTCAAAGGAATTCCTGAAAAGATAAAGTATATTCAGTTTGATTACAGAAGCCAGAGATCCAGTAGAACTAATATGTTGGAGTCATTTCAGCCATTCTGCCATCTCTAAGGGTGGAATGAAAGGAAAAGAAAATCTATACATATTAAGTAATTAATGTGAGCCAGGCTTAGCTTTATATACATATATTTGTAAGTCTTCCAACAACCTTGTTACCATAGTTCACTTCTACTTTTTCCTGTGCTCATCACTTCTCCCTTACTTGTTTAGTATTCACTATTTAGGGACCTGCTCCTTTTCTTCCTTCAGGCATGACACTCCAGTGGCTGCTGTCAATTATGCTATTCCATCTGCTTGGATTTATATGTAGATAATTGGTATAGGCCAATTTAATCGANCAGAGGATGAGATGGTTGGATGGCACCACTGACTCAATGGACATGAGTTTGAGTAAACTCTGGGAGTTGGCGATGGACACGGAGGCTTGGCATGCTGCAGTCCATGGGGTCACAGAGTCAGACATGAGTGAGTGACTGAATTCAACTGTACTGAACATGATGTAAGTTTTACAGGTATTTGCATTTATGTTCATGTTAAGGTATACTAATAAATGCACTGCATCAATTTGAAGTTTGGATCCACAATTCTCAAGGACTTCTTTTGATCTCCATCAAACTCCATGTTAGATAACCATAAACAGAGATAGCCTCAAAAGAGATCCCAGAAATTCTGGAGTCCAGTGTGAGTAAAATAAGTAAGCAGTACCTCTTTAAGAATCATGTTTTAACACTCATTTTTGTCTGGTTGAATTATGTATCTTATTGTATGTCATCTTGTCTTTTCGATGTTTGTTTCAGTGCCTATGATTCANAGAGATCCCAGAAATTCTGGAGTCCAGTGTGAGTAAAATAAGTAAGCAGTACCTCTTTAAGAATCATGTTTTAACACTCATTTTTGTCTGGTTGAATTATGTATCTTATTGTATGTCATCTTGTCTTTTCGATGTTTGTTTCAGTGCCTATGATTCATTTGATTGTGAGTTCCCTGAAAAGAAGGGATAGACCTCCCATTCCAGTATTCTTGGGCTTCTCTTGTGGCAATGCAGGAGACCTGGGTTTGATCCCTGCAATGGGAAGATTTCCTAGAGAAAGGAAAGACTACCCATGTTCGTATTCTGGCCTGGAGAATTCCATGGACTACAGTCCAGGGCTTCACAAACAGTCAGACACAACTGAGCAACTTTCACTTTTCCCTGAAAATAGGTACAGTTTTGCTCACCCTGTGTTTCCTGATACCATGTACACCAAGCAGAGCTGCCTTAGGGCCACTGTAGGACTTAGATGTTTGTTAAAAGTGTCACTCCACATCATTTGAAACATGCTAAATTTTAAGAGCCACATTATGACTCATTTAAAAGATTGTTTTTAGTATAAAATCTTACAGATATGTATAATTTTATTTTTTAATTTGGCTATAAGCCAAATACCTTATGAATGGTGCTAAATTCTTCAGTCTCATAATACACACCCAGGAATTCTTGCAACATGAAATAATCTAAATAACATAATTTTTTCAATAATCTTAAAATTTTAATGGACAGGAACCTTAACTATTAATGAGGTTGTAACAATATTAATTTTGGTAGTTGTTTAAACATTTATATTTTTAATTCTTCTGGATTATTTTCTTTTATATATTTTGCAATCAATGATTTTTTTCAGTTCTTTTATACTGTTGATGACCTTTGAAGAGCCAGAAGACCTAAGCAGAAGACATAGATTAACAGGCATTGATGCCATATAGTAGGTAGCCAATTTTGGGGTTAGACTGGTAATTTGAGAATATATACATACCACCATGTATTAGCCAAAGCCATTGCATAATTTATGGTACAATTTTATTTGGTGCTATCACCACTAAGCCATTTATACATAGCAGTTGTTGGCCGTGTTGGTCATAATGCTGACAAATCAAGAAAGAAACATTTCCAGGCTAGGGGCAGAAGATATCCCATAGATTTCAAGCAGGGGGAAACCAATGTAAAAGAAGATGAACAGAAGTCCAACACTCTCAGATTTTGGAGAGAGAAGTTGGGCCTCACATGTATTAGCAACATTAGAGCCAGACCTGGTGACTGATACTCATTAAGGGAGAAAGAGCCGGCAAGTGGACTCAAACATTTCTCTGATCACAGCTTCTCTAGCGATGCCTACCTTGACAAACCCTGCTCTCCAAACTCTGTGTGAATGACTGCAAAGAACAAATTCTCCTGAGCACAAATGACCATCTTATTCCTCAGATGTACTGTGACAGAAAGCAAACACCTTTAAATAGTTGAGAGACATCCAAGGGAGCAGTTTGATCAAACCTAGGTTGAGATGGTCCATGTTTGCTTAGTCACCATCACCCTGGTGGCAATTCTTTTACTTTTTAAAGATCCTTTACTTATCCACACTGGACCTATAGGTCTCAATTGGATCAATATCTGCCCAGGAAGCCATAGTGCAAGACTGCACTGTCATCAATAGGAAGGCTGAAAACAGATTTGAGAGTCTTAAAGCATATCTGATTGAATAAGGTTCCTAAAGAAATTTGGTATTTTGACCTCAGACTGTTCTTTCAGTATTGTTCCAGGGTAAGTATCCTGAACACAAGACTTGGAACAGAGTCTTGGTAGGCAGTTAGTTACAAACTGAAATTTTAATTTGCCTTAGTAATTTCCAAGTATACCTGAACTTTAATTGGGTATCTAACTCTAAATTATGGTTTTATTTAGTAAGTTATTAAAATTTTTTCTCAAAATGTGTTGAGTATAGAATTACCAGTCATCTGTTGGTCTGAAGTGTGACCTGTACAAAATACATCTCTCAGCAATATGTCTCCAGAAATTTGATGATTGTATCCATGTTTGGATGCTCTCTTACTAAAGGTTTTTGTGAGACACACAAATGACAAGTATTGTATTATAACTGTCATACTTTATAAAAAATGACTCTGTTGCTGAAGCAAAATTAGCTAGCCCAAAGGTGCTAAGACTTAGAGAGGAGGGCTAGAAACTAACATGCATTGAAGATATACTATGTGTTAATACATAAGGTTTCTCTCTCTCCTTCTCACTCTGTAGACACAGATATAGATTTAGATATAGGTATAAATAGATACATCTTTTGTAAGCATTGCATCACAGTTGTGTTTGTCCATAACTGACCATTTTCAAAGCAAAATCTGTTACCATGAATAACATAAGTCTGGATGATTTGGAAACACTCTCTTATTTGCTTAATGATATTCAGTGACTCCTTGTCTCCCACTGGATAAAGTTTGAATAATTCTGCTTGCTTTTCAAGGTCCTCACTGGTCTCACTACCCAAGTCTGTCTTATTTCTTCTTTTCCACATAGTCCCTCTGAGCAATGTGGATCAGTTTTCCACTGACCTATAAATATATTATACTCAATGTCATCCCAAGCTTTGTTATTTCCTCTTCTGTCAACTAGGCAAATGTCTAGGATTCCCTCCATAGTTCATCATTTAGCAGAGTTCAGTGAAGAAATGCTACAAAGGCTATTGTTATTGTCATCTTGTAACATAATCTTACTTATAGTATTCACAAAGCATGGATTTACAACAATGATATTATATAAGGAAATCAGGGGACATTTATGGCAAAGGAAGCTTTGAGGCTTTTTCTCTTTAGAATAAAGCAAAATGCATAGCTGAAGCTAAACTGAAAATTCCAACACTATGCTCCTTAGAATATAAGGGGTCACATTTTTCATAAGACTTTAGGTCAACAATGTGGCTCCACTGAACTACTTGAATATAAGCTTGACGAACTCCACTCTTAAAGTTGTCAAGTTCTAGAAAACAATCCACAGTATTTGAGGGCTTCCCAGGTGATGCAGGGGTAAAGAATCTGCCTGTCAATGCAGGAGATTCAGGTGATGTGGGCTCAATCTCTAGGTCAAGACCATACCCTGGAGGAGGAAATGGCAACCTGTTCCAGTATTCTTGCCTGGAAAATTCCATGGGCAGAGGAACCTGGTGGCCTACATACAGTCCATAGGGTTGAAAAGAATCAGATGCAACTGAGCACACATGCATGCAGTCACAATACTTGTATCTATGATGCTTCCACATTCATAATAAATAAAATTGAAGATAAATAAAATATCCATCTTCCTTTTCTTTTCATGAAGGGAGACTGTTCTCTAAAACTGCTTCATAATTCAGAATAAAATTCAGAGATATGAAGGAGGATAGTTGATATTTTTCAACATAGGCATTATAAGTAAGTGTAGCCATCAAAGTCATACAACTTTTTAGTTCGAATGACATTCATTGTTTAGTAGATGTTTCCCACACTATGGTTTAATGAAATAAAGTGGTAGTAAGCATTATTTATGGCAAGTTTCTTATATTTAAGAATTTTTAAGCACAATTTTTAAGACTATCAGTTTTGGAAGACTGAAGATAGTGTAATGGCCCATTCTTAGATACATAGAAACATATATGCAGTTATGCAAGATGATCTGGTTAGAATCTGCTACTTTTCATCTAACGTTGTTGATTGGATAATGATTTCCTTCTATATAATCAAAAGTTGCTTTTTAGTTAAAAAAAAAAAAAATCCAACAAGGAAACACAAGCTCTGTGCTAGGTACCAAGTGGTCAAAGTCAGACATGGTTCCTGTCCTAGATCTTTCAGGTTTGTGGACAGGACAGAAATGATGCAGCAGGAAAGTAACAGCAAAAATAGACATGTTTCTGCCCTCGAGGAATTAGGCTACTGTTAGGGAGGGAAAGTATTATGTAAGTAAACAAATGAATACATTATTCCAAATCACAGTTTATCTTATGGAGAAAACACAGTGTATAGTGCTGAAGAACAAGGGGGCTAATTCTGAAAAAGAGTTAAGAGATGCTTTGAGAGATACATATGCTGAGGGATACAGTGTGAGAAAAATTCAGCCATTTAAGCAGTGTTGTGTGTGTGTGTGTGTGTGTGTGTGTGTTGCTCATTCGTGCCCAACTCTTTGTGACCCCGTGGACTTTAGCCCACCAGGCTCCTCTATCCATGGGGATTCTCCAGGCAAGAATATTGGAGTGGGTTGCCATTTCCTTCTTCAGGTTAAGCAGTGTTAGAAAAAGGCAAAACCATGTATCAGTTCAGTTCAGTTCAGTTCAGTCGCTCAGTCGTGTCCAACTCTTTGCGACCCCATGAATAGGCCTCACAGCACACCAGGCCTCCCTGTCCATCACCAACTCCCAGAGTTCACTCAGACTCACGTCCATCAAGTNGGACCTTTGTTGGCAAAGGAATGTCTCTGCTTTTGAATATACTATCTAGATTTTCTCCCAAGGAGTAAGCATCTTTTAATTTCATGGCTACAGTCACCATCTGCAGTGATTTTGGAGCCCCAAAAAATAAAGTCTGACACTGTTTCTACTGTTTCCTCATCTATTTCCCATGAAGTGATGGGACCAGATGCCATGTATAAAGGTCCTAAAACAAGCAAACAAAAAGGTTTATTTGTTCAAAGATCAGAGTGTATGCTAAAATAACTAGAACAGAGTATGGAAAAGAAGAGAGATATGAAATAAATTTGTAAAAAAAATAGATTGCAGGGGGAGGTCCTAAGATGGAAGAAGAATAGAACGGGGAGACCACTCTCTCCCCCACTAATTTATTGAAAGACCCTTTGACTGTTGAGCAACTTCCACAAAACAACTTCTGAACACTGGCAGAGGACACCAGGAACCCAGAAAGGCAGCCCATTCTCTTTGAAAGGAGGTAGGACAAAATATAAAAGACAAAAAGAGAGACAAAAGAGTTAGGAACAGAGACCCGTCCCAAAGACGGAGTCATGAAGGAGAAGTTTCCAAGCACCAGGAAACCCTTTCACTGGTGGGTTTGTGGGGAGTTTTGGAATCTCAGAAGGCAACATACCTGGGAGGAATTAAAAAAAAAGAAAAACCCCACAGAATACGCGCCTAACCACAACTTCCAGCCGAGAAGTAGCCCAGATGCTTGTGTCCGCCACCAGTGAGCAGGGGCTGAATAGGGAGGCACGGGTTGCATGATTAGGGTGAGGACCAGACCTGAACGCCCTGAGGACAATCTGAGGGAGCTAACGTGAGATAGCAATCCAAACTGGGGGATAGCCAGAGAGAGGGGAAAAAAAAAAAGAGGAAAGAGAGAGAGAAAGAACTTTTCCATGAAAAGCTCTGACCTATGGCACACCCTGACCTGCTCACAGAACAAAGGATTGAGCGAATACCAGAGGAGAGCTAGCCAGCTGTGGACCAGGCCATCCCCCAGCAAGAGGCATAGAGGCAGGCGGGCGACAGCCAGAGCCAGAAGGCAAGAGGCAATCTTGGCCCCAGAGACAACATCCTCCACCAAACTGTGAGCAGGCTTCCAGTTCCTAACCAAGTTTTCCTGGGATCCTGGACAGTTGACATCTGCCAGGAGGGTTGCAGCCAGAGATCAACTCCCCAGAGAAGACACTCAGCACACTTGAGAAGGCGCTCTCACTGCGCACCCGGGAAACTGAGNCCAGAGACAACATTCTCCACCAAACTGTGAGCAGGCTTCCAGTTCCTAACCAAGTTTTCCTGGGATCCTGGACAGTTGACATCTGCCAGGAGGGTTGCAGCCAGAGATCAACTCCCCAGAGGAGACACTCAGCACACTTGAGAAGGCGCTCTCACTGCGCACCAGGGAAACTGAGCGGCTAGGACTGGGTAGGTAATAAGATGCACAGCTCGGACAGTGCACTCGCCAAGCACCTGGTCACTTGAACTGGTTGGACCTGGGAAGGGCACAAAACGTGCACCCNTTGAGAAGGCGCTCTCACTGCGCACCCGGGAAACTGAGCGGCTAGGACTGGGTAGGTAATAAGATGCACAGCTCGAACAGTGCACTCGCCAAGCACCTGGTCACTTGAACTGGTTGGACCTGGGAAGGGCACAAAACGTGCACCCAACCGAGTCTGTGCCTTTGTGGAGTACCAAAGAACCTGAAACTGAGAAGCTTAGACCCAGGAAGTGCACGAAACCCAGGGCCTGCTTTGGACAGTTCCCCTGCAGAGCAACCTGGAGCCTGAGGAGTGTAGACAGGGAAAGCACACACGTCATGAGTGGGGGCAAACCCAGTGTGGTCCAGACATACTGTGAGCACTCCCCACACACACCAGTGATATTTGCAGTGTTCCCCACTCCCCACAGCACAACTGAACAAGTGAGCCTAAATAAGTGATCACCTTCAACCACTTGTGTCAGGGCGGAAATTAGACACTAAAGAGATCTGCAAACAGCGGAAGCCAAAATAAACAAAGAAGAGGAAACCGCTCTGGAATTGACAGGTGCAACAGATTAAAACCCTGTAGTTAGCATTGTCTAAGCATTGGAAGGGGCCTACAGACCTTAAGAAGAAGCATAAGCTGAAACAAGGAACTATCTGAAACTGAACTGATCACACACTGCCGTCAACATCTCCAGAGAAATTCCTAGATATATTTTACTATTATCATTTTTTTATTTTTAAGTTCTGTATTACTTCTTTAATTTTTATTTTTATAAACTACTATTACTTTGCAAAAAAAGACCCCATTTTAAAGCAAATTTCCTATATGTATTTTTTTATAATTTTTGTGATTGATTTTGTTTTATATTTTTAATATTGTATTTTTCAGAATCTAACCTCTACTCTAGATTTTTAATCTTTGCTTTTGGCATTTGTTATCAATTTTGTACCTTTAAGAGTCTAATCTTCAGTACCCATTTTTACTTAGGGGTGTGATTACTGGTTTGATTGGTCTCTCCCGTTTTGACTCTCCGTTTTTTTCCCCCAGGTCACCTCTATTTCCTCTCTCCCCCTCCTCTTCTCTACATAGTTCTGTGAATCTCTCTGGGTGTTCCAGGTTGTGGAGAACAGTAAGGGAACTGATTACTGGCTAGATTGCTCTCTCCTCCTTTGGCTCCCCCTGTTCTCCTCCTGGTCACCTCCCTCCTTCCTCTTCTCTTCTCCACATAACTCTTTGAACCTCTCCGAATGTCCCTCACTGTGGAGAATCTTTTCACCATTAACCTAGAAGTTTTATCATCTGTGTTATATGAATGAAGAAGTCTCAAGGCTACTGTAAGAATAAGACTGAAAGCCAGAGGCAGGAGGCTTAACTCCAAAACTTGAGAACACCAGAAAACTCCTGATTCCAGGGAACATTAATCGACAAGAGTTCAATGAAAAGCCTTCATACCTACACTGAAACCAAGCTCCACCCAAGAGCCAAAAAGTTCCAGAGCAAGACATACCACACTAATTCTCCAAGAACACAGGAACATAGCCCTGAGCATTAAAATACAGGCTGCCCAAAGTCACACCAAACCCATAGACACCTCAAAATTCACTACTGGATACTTCATTTTGCTCCAGAGAGAAGAGATTCAGCTCCACCCACCAAAACACTGATACAAGCTTCTCTAACCAGGAAACCTTGACAAGCCACTAGTCCAACCCCATGCACAGGGAGGAACCTCTACAATAAACAGGAACCACAAACTTGTAGCATACAGAAAGGCCACCCCAAACACAGCAATCTAAACAAAATTAAAAGGCAGAGAAATATTCAGCAAGTAAAGGAACATGATAAATGCTCACCAAACCGAACAAAAGAAGAGGAGATAGTGAGTCTCCCTGAAAAACAATTCAGAATAATGTTAGTAAAGATGATCCAAAATCTTGAAAACAAAATGGAGTTATAGACAAACAGACTAGAGACAAGGATTGAGAAGATGCAAGAAATGTTTAACAAAGACCTAGAAGAAATTTTAAAAAGTCAATCAGTAATAAATAGTGCAATAAATGAGATCAAAAGCAATCTGGAGGGAACCAACAGTAGAATAACTGAGGCAGAAGATAGGATAAGTGAGGTGGAAGATAGAATGGTGCAAATAAATGAAGCAGAGAGGAAAAAAAGAATGAAAAGAAATGAGGACAACCTTAGAGACATCTGGGACAATGTTAAATGCCCCAATATTCAAATCATAAGACTCCCAGAAGAAGAAGACAAAAAGAAAGGACATGAGAAAATACTTGAGGAGATAATAGTTGAAAACTTCTCTAAAATGGGGAAGGAAATAGCCACCCAAGTTCAAGAAACCCAGAGAGTCCCAAATGGGATAAACCCAAGGTGAAACACCCCAAGACACATATTAAGTTAATGAAGACCAAACACAAAGAGCAAATATTAAAAGCAACAAGAGAAAAGCAACAAATTACACACAAGGGGATCCCCATAAGGATAACAGGGGATCTTTTAATAGAAAGTCTGCAGGCCAGAAGGCAATGGCAGAGCATACTTAAAGGATGAAAGAGAAAAGCCTACAACCCAGATTACTATATCCAACAATACATCTGAATATACTATCTCATTCAGATATGAAGGAGAAATCAAAAGCTTTACAGACAAGCAAAAGCTGAGATAATTCAGCACCACCAAAACAGTTTTTCAACAAATGCTAAAGGATCTTCTCTAGATACCAAACACAGAAAAGGTTTATAAACTCAAACCCAAAACAACAAAGTATGGCAACAGGATCATACAAAAAATCCTCAACAAAATTCTAGCAAACAGAATCCACAACATATTAAAAAGATCATACACAAGACCAGGTGGGCTTTATCCCAGGGATGCAAAGATTCTTCAATATTCACAAATCAATTAATGTGATATATTATATTAACAAATTGAAGGACAAACACTATATGATTATCTCAACAGATGCAGAGAAAACCTGTGACAAAAATTCACAATGCATTTGTGAAAAAAACCCTCCAGAAAGCAAGCAGAGAAGAAGCATAACTCAACATAATAAAAGCCATATATAATAAATGCACAGCAAACATATCCTCAATGGTTAAATATTGAAAGCATTTCCCCTAAAGCCAAAAACAAGACAAGGATGCTCACTCTCACCAGTACTATTAAACAGAGCTTTGGAAGTTTTAGTCATAGCAATCAGAGAAGAAAAAGAAACAAAAGGAATCCAGATTGGAAAAGAGGAAGTAAAACTCCTACCGTTGGCAGATGATATGATCCTCTACATAGAAAACTCTAAAGACTCCATCAGAAAATTACTAGAGCTAATCAATAAATATAGTAAAGTTGCAGGATATAAAATTTACACATAGAGATACCTTGCATTCCTATACACTAACAATGAGAAAACAGAAAGAGAAATTAAAGAAAAAATTCCATTCACCATTGCAATGAAAAGAACAAAATACTTAGGAATAAATCTACATAAAGAAACAGAATACCTATATATGCTGCTGCTACTAAGTCGCTTCAGTTGTGTTCGACTCTGTGTGACCACATAGAAGGCACCCCATCAGGCTCTGCCACCCCTGGGATTCTCCAGGCAAGAATACTGGAGTGGGTTGCTATTTCCTTCTCCAATGCATGAGAGTGAAAATTGAAAGTGAAATCACTCAGTCGTGCCTGATTCATAGCGACCCCATGGACTGAAGCCTGCCAGGCTCCTCCGTCCATGGGATTTTCCAGGCAAGAGTACTGGAGTGGGAAAACTATAAAACATTAAGGAAAGAAATCAAAGATGACACAAATAGCTGGAGAAATATACCATGATTGTGGATTGGAAGAATCAATATAGTGAAAATGAGTATACAACACAAAGCAATCTATAGATTCAATGCAATCCTTGTGAAGCTACCAACGGTATTTTTCAGAGAACTAGAACAAATAATTTCACAATTTGTAAGGAAATTTAAAAAAAAACCTTGAATAAGCACAGCAATCTTGAGAAAGAAGAATCAGTTCAGTTAAGTTCAGTCGCTCAGTCGTGTCTGACTCTTTGGGACCCCATGAATCACAGCATGGCAGGCCTCCCTGTTCATTACCGTCTCTGAGAGTTCACTCAGATTCACGTCCATCAAGTCCGTGATGCCATCCAGGCATCTCATCCTCGGTTGTCCCCTCCTCCTCCTGCCCCCAATCCCTCCCNAAGCCACCAGGGAAGCCCCTATACATAGGATATAGTATCTACAATTTAATCTTGGAAAGGAGCATTACAAAACATTTTTTATAAAGAGGGTTACAAGTTGAGTGATACAGAGAACCTTTGATTTCTGAAACTTACACGATAAGGGGAACTGTATCATCTCCTCGCTAGAGGGTTTTAGAGGCTCTTATTCAGGACAAATTACAGCAGATTCCCCACCAACTATTTGAGAGCACTGACTAGGTATATTAAGAGATATACACCAGGAATTCACACTTTAGTATCTGTATATGATACAGTGGTTTGTTTCATGGCAGTACTGAGCATGAGAACCTCTACCCTGATCTCTTAGATCAGATCATAGCCTGGAAGAAATCTCATTCTAATATAATGAATTAACATATCAAAAGCAAAATACTGGCTTTAATTTGTTCTACCATGTGTTGGTCCTTGAATTGTATCTATCACCTAAGTGGTCTGAGGGCCCTGCTGCCTCAGATAGCTTAAACAAAGAACTCTTTTTCAACAGATGTATCAATATATCAATCCTGGTATTAAGAGTTCAGGAAATTTCAGGTAGGCTCTGTGCCCTTAGTTCTCCTCTCCTTCACCCATCCCCCTTCCTCCAAAGGCTTCCAGAACAAGTTTGCCCATTGATGTCTGATGGTCATCTCTTATTGCTTTTTGACATAGGTTCAGCTTTTTTTCATAGTAGTCACTGAACTTTTAATTATATGAAATTCACATAATGAAAAGTAACTTTATAAGGTTATGATAAAATCCTGGCCAAAGGCAAGGAAGATTTTTAAAAATCATCCTATTTTTTAAATTAAAAAAAAAGAAGATTGATATCCTGCAAAAAATAAAATAAAATAAAATAAAAATCATCCTAATCTATCTAGGTACTCTAGTGTGATGGTTTTTGTATACAGAATCTGAACCCCAAATTCTCAGGTTCCAATGATAGCTGTGCCATTTACCAGCTCTGTGACCTTGGTTTAGTTACTTAATCTCTGGTTTAGTTCTCCTGTACAATGGTGATTATAACAGTATATATCTATCACACAGGATTGCAAACTGGATTAAACCAGTCAATTTACATAAAGTTCTTAAAACAACACCACCTTGCACATAATAGTGATTCAATAAATATTAATTATTATCTCAAAAAGCTAGTGGAGGTGATGGAAATCCAACTGAGCTACTTAGAATCCTAAAAGATGATACTGTTAAAGCACGGCACTCAATATGTCAGCAAATTTGGAAAACTCCTCAAGGGTCACAGGACTGGAAAAGGTCAGTTTTCATTCCAGTCCCAAAGAAGGGTGATGCCTAAGAATGTTCACACTACAGTAAAATTGCTTTCATTTCACATACTAGCAAGGTAATGCTCAAATTCCTTCCAGCTAGGCTTCAACAGTATGTGAACAAAGAACTTTCAGATGTACAAACTGGGTTTAGAAAAGGCAGAGGAACCAGAGATTAAAGGGCTAACATCTGCTGGATCATAGAAAAAGCAAAGGAATTCCACAAAAACATCTGCTTCACTGATTACACAAAAGCCTGACTGTGAATCACAAGAAACTGGGAAATTCTTAAAGAAAGGAAATACCAGGCCAACTTACCTGTCTCCTTAAAAACCTGTATGCAAGTCAAGAAGCAACAATTAGAACTGGACATGGAAAAACTGACTGGTTCAAAATCAGAAAAGGAGTACATCAAGACTGTATCAACATGCTTATTTCACTTCTATGAAAAGCACTGATACATCATGTGACATGCTGGGCTGCATGAATCACAGGCTGGGATCAAGATTGCTGGGAGAAATATCAACAACCTCAGATATACAGATGATACCACCCTAGTGGCAGAAAGCAAAGAAAAACCAAAGAGTCTCTTGATGAGGGTGAAAGAGAGAGTGAAAAAGCTGGCATGAAACTCAATATTCCAGAAGACTAAGATCATGGCATCTGGTTCCATTACTGCATTGCAAAAAGAGGGGGAAGAAGTGGAAATAGTGACAGATTTTATTTTGGGGGGCTCCAAAATCACTGTGGATAGTGACTGCAGCCATGAAATAAAAAGGTCCTTGTTTCTTGGAAGAAAAGCTATGACAAACCTATTGAGCATATTAAAAAAGCAGAGACATCATTTTCCTGACAAAGGTCCATATCATCAAAGCTATGTTTTTTCCAGTAGTCATGTACAGATATGAGCTGGCTCATAAAGAAGGTTGAACTAAAGAACTGATGCTTTTAAACTGTGCTGCAGAGAAGACTCTTAAGAATCCTTTGGACTACGAGGAGATCAAACAAGTCAATCCTAAAGGAAATCAACCCTGAATATTCATTGGAAGGACAGCTGCTGAAGCTGACGCTCCAATACTTTGACCACCTGATGTGCAAAGAGTTGACAAAGAGTCACTCATGCTGGTAAAGACTGAAAGCAAAAGGAGAAGGGAGCGACAAAGAATGAAATGGTTAGATAGCATCACGGACCCAATGGACATCAATTTAAGCAAACTCCAGGAGACAGTGATAGATGAGGGAGCCTGGCATGTTGCAGTCCATGTGGTCGCAAAGAGTTGGACACGACTTAGTGACTGAACAAAAACAACAAATTATTCCTAGGATTGTGTTTCTGTTTCTAGGAATATTCATTTATACTTTCAAAGACATTTACTTTCCCAAATTTTTCACGTGAAAACGTTCCTATGTTCATCTTTCAATTGCTCTGTGCTCCAGCAAAAACATGAGCCCCTTTTTTCTCTAAATCACAATTACGTAAAAATGTAATTTTCAATTACTTCATGTGTAATTTCCAATGACCTCATGTACTTTAAAGTGTATATTATGCCTTCCTTCTTGTAAAATGTGAACCAAGAGGTGCTTTGGGCATAGAAGGCAAAGGTAGTTTTTACTTAAAGGCTTAGTCATTTTGTTTAATTCTAATTCAAATATATCCTAGATTTGTCTATAAATACAGTGACACTACACAGAATTCTGGGAACCTTACAGCACTATTCTTTTTTTTTTTTTTTTTTTTAGTATTTGTTTCTTTTAACTAGAAGGTAAGATTTCAACCTTCTATTCACATTGTTCTTCTGATATGTCTAATACCTCTTCATTATTGTTCAGAACACTAGTGATTACTATTGCACCCAAACATCAATTAATGCTTGGTGATGATTATGATGTTATGTAGCCCAAAACAGAAAAGTCCTTGATTATTCTCTGTCTCTGTGTCATATCTTCAGGGCATATATAAACAGAACACTAGATCATCCCTTCAGACTGACTTGCCTAATAATCAGTAAAATTGATTTTCTACCCTGAATTTACTGTAACTTTTTGTCTCACCTAGGAAGCACAGCCTAAATGTTATGAAGTTCTAGCCTTTTCTCCTCCATATAAGTTAATAACACTAGCATTACCCCCTTCTATTTATTTTTATTTAAAATACCTGATGTTGTTGTTTTTCAGCCACTAAGTCATGTCTGACTCTTTGTGACCCCATGGACTGCAGCATGCCAGGCTTCCCTGTCCATCACCTATTCCTGGAGCTTGTTCAAACTCAGGACCATTGAGTTGGTGATGCCATCCAACCATCTCATCCTCTGTTGTCCCCTTCCCCTCTTGCCCTCAATCTTTCCCAGCATCAGGGTCTTTTCCAATAAGTAAGCTCTTCATATCAGGTGGCCAAAATATTTTGGCCAAAGTATATTTTCTTTTACCTGACATGAGAGCTAAGAAAATACAGCCAGATTTAAATCCTTACTCTCAACAGTTTACATTTCTTTATATTTATTTTCTTTTCCCTTCTTTTTCTATTTTTACAGCAATCACTTTGTGGTTTTTATTCCTGGACATTGTTAATGGCTGAATTCTAATCACCTGTTTAGAACAATGGGGTTGATCACAGGTAAGGATGAGATCTACAGAGCCTGAAATCCTGTCCTCAGAAATTTTTCCCTTGTCTCCTAGGATCCATTTTAAGACAGTCTCATTTTATATAGTGTCACATAATTGTTAAATAACACCAGGAATATACACTCGAATTTTCAAAGAACTAGAATAAATCTTCTATACATGTAGACATAATTAGAATGATACACTTTTATGTCTCCCCAGTTCCTTAGATATATTTGCCATATTTCCCAAAAGAAAAGGAAACAAATCCTATGAAATCTGTCAGGGGGTTCCCAAAGGGTATTCGTTACTTGCTTTAAAAGCACCAAACTTCAGAGAAGCCTGTAGCTGTCCATAACTCAAAGAATTCCTCACTCAAAGACTAATGTCTCTACTGCTGCACATCATTGTGATTTTTCCCTTATAATAGAGGATTCAGAGGTATTAAAGAGGTCTCAGTAAATTATCATTCTTTTATGATCAATTTTAATTAATCATTTGAGTAAGGCAGTGTGCCACTACATACATCATATGGAGGAATTTATCACAGTGTCACTTGCTTATTAAAAATTATTATTTAAAAATGACCCTTATTATCATATTGGCTCCTTAAGGTGGAGGAGGGAAAGATATGAGGTAGAATGGAGAAAAGAAAGGAAGTGAGATGAATAGAAAGAAAATAGATGATAAAGACAAGGATGCATTATAATATTTAAATGCTAACAGTTTGTCTTTCTTTGTCACTCTTCATGTTTGGCAGAGCAAATGAACAAAAAAGTGGAGAAAAGCACAGTATGTTAAATTATTATGGGTACGTCACATAAGCAGTTTGCCGGATGTTTCCATCTCTGCAGGAAGGCTGGCTTAAAACTGCGTGACCTATTCTTCAGATGTCAAAGATAAACTTCAGCAATTGTGTGATTCCTCCCACTCTGATAGAGATAAATATGTTCATATTTTTCCCAGCTAATCCTGCTTGTTGGGTGATAACATAAGATGGCATCCATATGACATACAGAGATTCAAGATAGGTAGACAAGCATCCGGCCATCTGTAATGCTGTCTGCTCACTAGGTCATCTCTTTATCAGGGTCCTTTCAGAGTAAATAAATTTGCCGCAAGTTAATGCAAAAATAAATCCACAAATCTGATTCCTCTAAGGCAATGGTACCAGTCCTTTATTGCACACACACACAAAAAACAACATGTGAACATTTTTTATTATTTTTTTTCTTTTCTTTTTTAAAATATAAATTTGTTTATTTATTTATTTTTTAAGACAATCTCTTTATTTTTTTTTAATTTGACTTTAAAATGCTGATATCCATGTACTTTTAAATATAAATTAAATCAGTCTCTCGGGGTTTGGGGTCTGGACATCAGTACCCTTTTTGTAAAAGCTTTGCACATAATTCTAAAAGTGCAACTAGATTTAAGAAACACTGTTTAAAGCCTTTGAGAATAGTAAGTGTACTCAAATCTTGTCATATTTCAACCAAATTTGAAAAAAATGACAGGGCATTTTAGTGGATCAGAGATTGAAATAAAAATATATGTGTTTAAAAGTGAGACATTAAAACCAAAAGTAAAGGAACTGTAGGAGAAAACAACTGTGAACTTGACTTTCAGCAAATGATTGTTTGAACACTCACTAAGTACAACGGGTTTTATTTTGGTTAAATGATAAATGTAGTTAAATAAGGTAAATAAAAGATCTCACTAGATAGAGTTACTTTACCACGGATAGTGACCAACGTTTTTACAAACACTTCCTGAACAAAGGATGAAGTGAGCAAAGTGAGTGTTGTAGGAAATGTATGCAAATGTTAGGAAAAACATTTTGGAAGCAAGAATCTTCAACACTTAAATGAAAAAAAAATTCTAAAAATGGTGACTCTCTTGCACAGAATGTTTAAAAATCAAGTAGACTCACATCTGTCTGATGGAGTCATCATGTGTTATAGTTTTAGCACCCTGTGATTTTCATCTGGTTTCTGTTTCTGAGCTCCTCCAAATTTCCCCAAATCCATCAATTATTTACATTATTGAGAAAAGAGGAAATTCTACTTGTTAGTCAAAATCAGAATTCTAGGTTATATCCATCTCTCTATACTTCATACATTACCCTCAGTATAAATTAGCCCTGAACTAGAGATAGTGAATTATTTTGGTTGTTTTTCATATTTACTTAGAAGAATGTATAGAAATATAATGAAATAATAATTTTTAAATTGCTTGAAAAACTTAGCCTACAGTTTACTTCATCTACAAGTTAAAAGAACTTTCATGATGTATGCTGGTGAAATTTTAATTGCAATTGAGTTTGTTTTGTTTTGTTTTCTGTCTCCTCTTTTTGAAGAATTCTAAGCAACTTGTAGATGAATTAGTCCTTATGATGTATCCATATTGAAAAGAGTATAGGTAAAGAATATTCCTGTGATGCAAGAGACCAGAGTTCGATCCCTGGGTCAGGAAGATCTCCTGGAGAAGGGAATGGCAATCCACTCCAGTATTCTTGCCTGGAGAATTCCACGGACAGAGAAGTCTGGAGGGCTACAGTTTGTGGGGTCGCAAAGAGTCGGACACAACTGAGCCACTCACACACACACATAGATGCTCACTTGATCTTTCACTGGCTTTCTTCTCCTTATCCACTCATGCCAAAAAAAAAACAAAAATGGAGCTACTAATATGTGCCAGAAACTGTGCTAGATGCTAAAAATGCACGCGTGTGCTCAGCCATGTCTAACTCTTTGCGACCTCACAGACTGTAGCCTGCCAGTTTCCTCTGTCCATGGAATTCACCTTTTAGTCCAGAAGCAGTTACAGCAGTAATAGTTAACAAGAATCAAATATGTAAATATGCATGACTTGCAAGGAGGCAATAAGATATTCTTCTACTCTTTAAAGCCTATGAAGCTCCGAAGGAATTTAGACATTTTTAATTTACCACCCCAAAGAGGAGTTTGTATGCATGTACAAACCATGTATTATTTTTAAGCACGTATGTATTATGTCTATTATATTGCCTTAAGTGAAAAATGAAATCTCTCAGTCATGTCCAACTCTTTGCAACCCCATGGACTGTAGCCTCCCAGGATCCTCAGTCCATGGGATTTTCCAGGCAAGAATACTTGAGTGGGTTGCCATTTCCTTCTCCAGGGGATCTTCCCGACCTAGGGATCGAACCTGGGTCTCCCACATTGTAGGCAAACACTTTACCATCTGAGCGACAAGGGAAGCCCCTAAGGATTGAAGAAATTGCTATTCCATTCAACTGAGTCATCTCAGACATTACTTTTTATTCAGCACCTCAAGTGTGTTTTGGAGGGCCCCTCCAAAGGGGCATTAGTGGTTCAGTGGTAGAATTCTTGCCTCCTATGCAGGAAACCCAGGTTCAATTCTCAGTCCATGCATCATATGATAGTCCTGTTTATTTGGGCTTCCCTTGTGACCCAGCTGGTAAAAAAATCCACCTGCAATGCAGGAGACCTGGGTTCAATCCCTGGGACCTGGGTTCTATCAATGGGTTGGGAAGATCCACTGGAGAAGGGAAAGGCTACCCACTCCAGTATCCATTATTAGCCACCTATAAGGATGATTCCCTAGTACTTTGGAGGGCCAGATGCATACAGTTTTGTCTCATTCTTGTTATCTAAAAAGAAACTATATATTCTGAATACCCTATGCCAGAGATCTCTGCAAATTTCCCATTAGATATCAAAGTAGTTGTATTGCCACAGACTGTGTTTGGAGCTATCACAATTTTACTCTCAAAACTTTTTTGGAGGCTATTAAAATCAGGCATGATGCCATACATTGACATATGTTCATAATTTTCATTAGAATGGGCTCTGGTTGACAAGGGTTTGAACTGAACTTATTGTATCTTAAGCCATGATTATATTTCATTCATTATTATTCTTTTATTATATAAGTTTTAGGCATACAGCTTGTAGTTTAACATCTGTATACACTAGTGTGGTCACCACCACCAGTCTAGTTATATCTATCACCATACAGTTGACTCTCCTTCACCCATTTTGCATACCCTCTCTCACCTCCTGCCCCTGTGGTAATCAATAATCTCTTTTCTGAATCTACAAAATTGTTTCTGTGCTATTTTCTTTGTTGGTTGACTTTGTTTTGTTGCTCATTTTAGATTTCATTGTGGAATCTAAAAAGAGTATGAGTAAAATCATAAAGCATTTGTCTTTCTTCATCTGAATTATTTCACTTAACATAATATCTCTACCCCTAGCAAGGTAGACTGATATCACAAAAACTGTTTCTGCCAGTGTCTTAGACCCCAGGGAGAATGTCAACTTGTTCCTGCCTCTCTGCCAGATGCTTCAACATTAGTAAGTGGGTCCTCTTCACTGAGGGTCCATGTGTTTTCAATCTAGTGTTTTTGAGCAAGATTTTGAGTCAAGTGAGTTTGCATATAAGCCCCTTAAGAGCAAGTTTTACATTGCTATAGTTCTATAGTTTCTTATACATATCCCCCATTGGTTTTCAAACCTAGGTGCTTTCTGGACCCTTCTCTCCTATGCTGGATGTAAGGGTTGGGGTATATGATGTAGAGGTCAGATCTCTCACTCATTGGGGATAATAACTGTACCTTTGTGATCCTTCCTATTGTGGATTACCACAGCTGGGATGTGTTATTTTTTCCCTTGGCATGGCCATCTCTCTGTTTTTCCTATTCATCTCAATACTCTCCTTTTACCCTTTGTTGAAGAAACTGTTCATCCAGTTTTCAAGTCCCCTTCAGAGAAAATTACTCCATATGTAGTTGTAGATTCACTGTGTATGTGGGAAGAGGAGAGCTCAATATCTTCCTATGCTACAATCTTGAACCCCTTCCTCTTGTGGTGTGATTTTAACCAGACAGTATAGAACTTGGCAGGAAATCATACAGAGGGTTTTCTATTCTTCTAAGAATATTCTTCTAATATTTTATGATCCTTTATGTGGATGCTAATTCAGATCAACAGCTATACTGCTTTCCATGAGTGTTTCCATTTGTGCATTATTTAATGATTATATAAGATTTTAAAAAATGAACTGTTTTTTCAACTACTTTCCAGAGTTAAAGAACAGCTGAGATGAGATTCCCTTGCCTCCTCCCTACTAATAGGGCCAATGTTATTGACAAACTCCAGGAAAAAGGAATTATCAATATATTCATGATCACAGTGCTTTAAGATATGGTCCTCTCCACTCCAGAGGGTGTACATTCAAAGGCAGAAGAAAAGAACTAAGGAAGAAAATTAGAATTAAATGACAACTTAGTTATTATCAATCTGCTTCAAAGATCAAAGATGCTCAGAATACACAGAACATCTGGATCAGAAAAAAATTGCTGAAAAAAAAGACTCAATACTTCTGCTTCCCCTGAAAAGAAAATTTTGGAGCTGAAAGGAAATAAAGTTATCATGAATCTTCTCATTTCACTAGTGAGAATACCAAGGCTAATAGAGATCGGGCACCTGCTATATACTCTAAAGCTAATTGGTAAGCTAGCCACATTCAGGTGGCCTTCTGAGGAGCAAAGCCTTAGACAAAGTGTCAGGATGATTGAAGTTTACTGAGGGACTGATCTCAGAAGATATTTGAAACTGAATGAGGGATGCAGGAAAGGGAAAGAGCCCAGCAAAGATAAATCACAGGTAAGCCTAACCTCCTGATCCATGATGGTGCTGGAGCAGTAAGCACTTTGCAGAACTGATCCCAGCTAGGCAAAGCAGCTGCAGTTTTGCATCCATTAGTCATTGGATGTGAGCTACCTAGAGATAGAAAATAGGAATAACTTCCCAGGTGGGCCATCTCTTGGAGGCCTGCAGTATCCAACTCTGAAATTGACAGGTAGTGCACCAGTCCAGTAACAGAGTATTGAGTAGGTCATCAACAGCATCTTCTATGGAACCAAAATCCTAATTCAAGTCTCCAGACTGCTACATACCTTCTGTTCAGCATATATATAATGTTGTTCATAGCTTATTTTTTTTTCTATGCAGTATACCTTAACTCAATCTCTTATGCTTTCTTTCCTCTCATTCTAATAGTAATCAAGATAAGTCAAAAATTACTAAATTTATTTCCTCCTGCCCCTTTCTTCCTTCAGCTGCTCCGAGTTGTAAGAACTGACATGCTCAGTGTCCCTGATACTGTTCTGGCATACTGCACTATGTTGTGTCCTTGAATTAGTATGGGTTTTTGTATTGTGTTAATTTGTTGTTCAGCCACCCAGTCATGTCTGATTCCTTGCGACCGCATGGACCGCAGCACGCCAGGCTTCCCTGTCCTTCACCATCTCCCAGAGCTTGCTCAAACTCATGTCTGTTGAGTCAGTGATGCTCTCCAACCATCTCATCCTCTGTTTTCCCTTTCTCCTGCCTTCACTCTTTCCCAGCATCAGGGTCTTTTCTAATGAGTCAGCTCTTTGCATCAGGTAGCCAAAGTATTGGAGCTTCAGCATCAGTCCTTCCAATGAATATTCATGGCTGATTCTCCTTGCAGTTTAAGGGAATCTCAAGAGTCTTCTCTCATACCCCAGTTCTAAAGCATCAGTTCTTCAATTGATGAGGAATGGTCTTACATACACACATGACTACCAGAAAAATCTTAGCTTTGATTATACAGACCACTGTCAGCAAAGTAATGTCTTTTATCTTTAATATCCTGTCTAGGTTGGTCATAGCTTTTCTTCGAAGGAGCAAGTGTTTTTTAATTTCATGGCTGCAGTCACTATCCGCAGTGATTTTGGAGACAAAGAAAATAAACTCTATCACTGTTTCCCCCTCTATTTGAAGTGATGGAACCAAATGCCATAATCTTTGTTTTTTGGACACTAAGTTTTAAGCCAGCTTTTCCACTTTCACTGTCATCAAAAGGGTCTTTAGTGCCTCTTCACTCTCTGCCATAAAGGTGGTGTCTCTGCATATCTGAGGTTATTGATATTTCTCCTGGCAATCTTGATTCCAGAAGAAATCCAGCTTCATCCAACCAGGTATTTCAAATGATGTACTCTGCAAATAAGTTAAATAAGCAGGGTGACAATATACAGCCATGACATACTCCATTCCCTATTTGGAACCAGTCCATTGTTCCATGTCCAGTTCTAACTGTTGCTTCTTGACCTTCATACAGGAGGCAGGTAAGGTGGTCTGTTATTCCCATCTCTTTAAGAATTTTCATAGTTTGTTGTGATACACGCAGTCAAAGGCTTTAGTGTACTCAATGAAGCAGAAATAGGTGTTTATCTGGAACTTTCTTGCTTTTTCTATGATCCAATGGATGTTGGCAATTTGTTCTCTGGTTTCTCTGCCTTTTATAAATCCAGCTTGAACATCTGGAAGTTCTCAGTTCACATACTGTTGAAGCTTATCTTGGAGAATTTTTACCATTACCTTGCTAGATTGTGAAATGAGTACATTTGTGCAGTAGTTTGAACATTCTTGCCAAATTCAGACTTAAATGGAAGAAAGTGGGGAAAATGCTAGACTATTCAGGTATAATCAAATCCATTATGATTATACAGTGGAAGTGAGAAATAGACTTAAGGAACTAGATCTGATAGAGTGCCTGATGAATTATGAATGGAGGTTCGTGACATTGTACAGGAGACAGGGAGCAAGACCATCCCCATGGAAAAGAAATGTCAAAAAAGCAAAATGGCTGTCTGACAAGGCCTTACAAATAGCTATGAAAAGAAGGCAAGCAAAAAAACAAAGGAGAAAAGGAAAGATATACCCATTTGAATGCAGAGTTCCAAAGAATAACAAGGAGAGATAAGAAACCCTTCTTCAATGATCATTGCAAAGAAATAGAGGAAAATAATAGAATGGGAAAGACTAGAGATCTCTTCAAGAAAATTAGAGATACCAAGGGAATATTTCATGCAAAGATGGGCTCAATAAAGGACAGTAATGGTATAGATCTAACAGAAGCAGAAGATATTAAGAAGAAGTGGCAAGAATACACAGAAGAACTATACAAAAATGATCTTCATGACCCAGATAACCACGATGGTGTGATCAGTCACTTAGAGCCAGACATCCGGGAATGTGAAGTCAAGTGGGCCTTAGGAAGCATCACTA
>SJYV01018065.1:1360066-1449142 GCA_006410875.1 Neotragus pygmaeus | reverse complement strand
AGCTGAGCTATTGCAAATCCTAAAAGATGATGTTGTGAAAGTGCTGCACTCAATATGCCAACAAATTTGGAAAACTCAGCAGTTGCCACGGGAGTTTTCATTCCAATCGCAAAGAAAGGAAATGCCAAAGAGTGCTCAAACTACCGCACAATTGCACTCATCTCACACGCTAGTAAAGCAATGCTCAAAATTCTCCAAGTCAGGCTTCAGCAGTACATGAACCGTGAACTTCCTGATGTTCAAGCTGGTTTTAGAAAAGGCAGAGGAACCAAAGATCAAATTGCCAACATCCACTGGATCATGGAAAAGGCAAGAGAGTTCCAGAAAAAAATCTATTTCTGCTTTATTGACTATGCCGAAGCCTTTGACTGTGTGGATCACAATAAACTGTGGAAAATTCCGAAAGGGTTGGGAATACCAGACCATCGACCTGCTTCTTGAAAAACCTGTATGCAGGTCAGGGAGCAACAGTTAGAACTGGACATGGAACAATGGACTGGTTCAGAATTGGGAAAGGAGTATATCAAGGGTGTATATTGTCACCCTCCTTATTTAACTTATATGCAGAGTACATCATGAGAAATGCTGGGCTGGATGAAGCACAAGCTGGAATCAAGTTTGCCGGAAGAAATGTCAATAACCTCAGATAGGTAGATGACACCATCCTTATGGCAGAAAGTGAAGAAGAACTGAAGAGCCTCTTCATGAAAGTGAAAGAGGATGGTGAAAAAGTTGGCTTTAAGCTCAACATTCAGAAAACTAAGATCATGGCATGTGGTCCCATCACTTCATGGGAAATAGATGGGGAAACAGTGGAAAGAGTGACTGATTTTAATTAGGGGGGGGCTCCAAAATTACTGCAGATGGTGACTGCTGCCATGAAATTAAAAGACACTTGCTCTTTGGAAGAAAAGGTATGACCAACCTAGACAGGATATTAAAGATAAAAGACATTACTTTGCTGACAGTGGTCTGTATAATCAAAGCTATGGTTTTTCCTGTGGTCATGTATGGATATGAGAGTTGGACTTTAAAGAAGTCTGAGTGCTGAAGAATTGATGCTTTTGAACTGTGGTGTTGGAGAAGATTGCTGTGAGTCCCTTGGACTGCAAGGAGATCTAACCAGTCCATCCTAAAGGATATCAGTCCTGGTATTCATTGGAAGGACTGATGTTGAAGCTGAAACTCCAATACATTGGCCACCTGATGTGAAGAGCTGATTCATTTGAAAAGACCCTGATGCTGGGAAAGAATGAGGGCAGGAGGAGAAGGGGATGACAGAGGATGAGATGGTTGGATGGTATCACTGACTCATGGACATGAATTTGGGTAAACTCTGGGAGTTGGTGATGGACAGGGAGGCCTGCTGTGCTGCATTCCATGGAGTCACAAAGAGTCGGACACAACTGAACAACTGAACTGAACTGAACTGAAACATTCTTTAGCACTGCCTTTCCTTGGGATTGGAATGTAAACTGACCTTTTGCAGTCCTGTGGCCACTGCTGACTTTTCCAAATTTGCTGGCATATTGAGGGCAACACTTTCATAGCATCATCTTTTCAGATTTGAAATAGCTCAACTGGAATTACATCACCTCCACTATCTTTGTTCATAGTGATATTTCTTAAGGCCCACTTAATTTCACACTCCTAGATGTCTTGCCCTAGGTGAGTGATCACACCATCATGGTTACCTGGGTCATTAAGATCTTTTTTGTATAGTTCTTCTGTGTGTTCTTGCCACCTCTTTTTAATATCTTCTGCTTCTTTTAGGTCCATACCATTTCTGTCCTTGATTGTGCCCATCTTTGCATGCAATGTTCCCTTGGTATCTCTAATTTTCTTGAAGAGATCTCTAGTCTTTCCCATTCTATTGTTTTCCTCTATTTCTTTGGATTGTTCACTTGGGAAGGCTTTCTTATTTCTCATTGCTATTCTTTGGAACTCTGCATTCATATGGGTATATCTTTCTTCTTCTCCTTTAGTGATCATCTAAAATTCACTTTCACAGCCTAGGTACCCATTTTATCACTTCTTCCTTAAAGCTATTGAACAAAGTATTTAGTGAATAAATCCACTCAAAAAGGAAATACTGAAAATGTAAGGAAAAAATGTATAAAAAGCTGGACCACAGGAGAAGAGTCAAAGAATCACACATCTTAAATACTAGAAGTGTGTGAATTCATGCTGGCACACTTAAGTAGGTCATCTAATCAGTTGTTTGCTGTGCTGTTGGATAAGGAGCATGATAAAGTAAGCAGGGAAGAAAGTGTATATGCTCCATATCCATAATACTAGAGAAGAGAACAATTACAAGAGATCCTGACCAACCACCTCCACAAAAGCAGTTTTAACCTCAGACCAATGAGGAGTGACATAGCAAACTACTGCTGACGTCTGAATAGCACAGGGCATTGAGCCAGATAAAAACTTTCCCTTTTTAGAGTAATGAAGATTTTGATCCTTGGACAGATCTGCTGAACCAGCTGAAAGCTTGAAAGGACTGAGCTAACCCCTTCAAGAATAATGTACAACAGCAGAATGAGTTTACAAATAATTTAATTGTAGTATATACTATAGTAAAGATCAGACAGCAACATACACTAGTAAATTTTAAGAGACTGGTACACTGTGAAAACTTGTCTGTATTATGAAGGATGTATCTTGTCTCAGATATGGTACTGTAAATGATAACTTGTTCTTAAGGTCTAAATAATATTTTGAAATTAGCCTTTCTTTATTTTCTCTACCTTAGTGAATCATTAAAACTGAAATTAAACCTATGAGCAACTCTATCTATAAATTCATTCTAACACTGAATTCATTCATTCCCAGCTCCTAGAACATTATTCATGTCCTTCTATTCTTTGCAACATACATAATTAAATTAATAAATTATAATTTAGGTTAGCCTATTATAAAGAGACTCGATTTAATGAGATCAGTCTTGAGAAGAGACCTATTCCTAATACCTTCTGTTGTTCTTTCAAGAACATCAAACCAGTATCTGAAGTGGGTTAGAGGAGAGCATGTGACACTGGACTGAAAGCCCAGCCCAACTCACACCTATCAATTTGGATGAGTTCCTGAACCTCTCAAAGCACTGGCTTTCCTACCTCTGAAAGAAAGTCATAACAATAGTTACCTCAACAAGCATTAGTCAAAATCTAATGAATTAATGTGAGCAATGTCCTTTGCCCCATACCTGACAGAGTAAGTGCTCAACAAATGATTGCTTATATCATGTTTGAAGAAGTTATACAATAGTTTTACTATATACTGCTCTACTACAGAAATGTAACTGTATAATTAAAGTTGAAAGGAAATGCTCCTATTAATGAAAATTTTACATTTCCAGAATATAAAGCTGATTCTACCTCCTTGCATAAAATCCTTCAGTGATTCCCCATAATCTGGCTGACCATATGCAAATGATTTGTCATGCTACACAAATTCTCTCATCATCTCCCTTCTTGCCCCACTACTCCCTGGCTTTACCTACTATCACTCTGACTTGAATAAATGCAACTGTCATATTCACAGTCTCTGAATATTCCATGCTATCTGTGTCTCTGCACCTCTGTCTATACTGTTCCCTTTATGTGGAAGGCCTTCTCTTTTCCTTCCTTTAATCTCCTGCCATATGTGCTCCTCCTTCATTACTCAACTCATGAATCTTTCCTTCTGGATAGTCTTTGATGATGCTTCCCACTTTCTAAGCAAGAGCAATAACTCTTTCCTTTCTATTAGATTCAATTATCTTACTAGGCATTAAAAGCAGGAGTTCACCTGTTTGCCCGTATTAAGCCGTGAGTTTACTGCTGGCAGGCATGGACTTTGTTCTGTTTGTTACTTCTCCAGCATGGAACATGATCTGTGACTTCTGTCACTAATATTTGTTTTAATGAATGAATTTGTGACGAAACATATGAATTTTTTTTTTTTACCAATTCTTACCACCTCCATTGATCCACACTGATCCCAATTCAAATCAGTCACTAAGTTTCTTAGCACACATCTATCTTTCCATAGTCTTTGCCCAGAAAAGCCATCAGATTGCTACTCAGTACCCTCCAATGATTTCCCATCCCATTTAAAGTAAAGCCTAAGTCATTACAATTACTTCAAGGCATGAGTGACCAGGACGCTATTGCTTCATGAACCTCATTTACTCTCACTTCCATTCTCTACCACATCACTCCACTCATACTGGCCTCCTTTTCATTTTTTGAACATACTAAACATACACTTGCCTCAGAGCCTCTGCACTTTACAACTCTCTCTAACTGGAAATCTCTTTAGTCATCTATCAACACAGCTCCTTCCCTCACTTTGTTTGACCCTAGGCCCCAATATCAGTTTATTTTAGAACCCTCTCTGTCAATTCATATAAAATAACCCCAACAACAACAATCATGCCCCAGTTCCCTCAACTTTCTTATCCCTCTTCTGTATTTTTCTTCCTAGCACTCATCTCTATCTTATTTGTATTTAATATGTTTACTTTTGCATGTGTTTATTGCTTGTCTTTCCCATTTGTATATAAGCAATTGATAAGTGTGCATTCAGTAAATTCGTATTTTTAACATTATGCTCAATATAGAATAATATTCTCTTCTTTCTGGCTAATTAATAGTTTTGGTTGAACTTCTGCCACCTCCATTTCTTTTTCTTTCTTTTCTTAACAGAAAAAAACATGGAATGGGACAAAACTGAGAAATGTAAGTTAAGGAGTCATTTTAGAATGCTATTCTTTTTATAGTATGAAGGCAGAGGGCTTTAGGAAACTTTACATAGTAGGGAATGAATCTTTGAGTCTATTTTTTATTCCTACATACATCACCTTTCTCATCATACTATTTTCCTTTCTCATCAGGTAGTCATTACTTTGTATTTTTTTCTCCCCAGTTTGGAATTCTCAGTGATTTTACATCACTCCCCCATTCTGATCACTGGTCACTTTCTTCTATATTAGACACTCTCAAGAAAGAGCTTTTTCTTTCTTCCTACTTTAGAGACTTTTCTCAGGAAGCATCAGAAACTCATGCATGCTAAATCTTGAGAGGATTTGAATTTTGCCAGAGATTAAAGTCTTAAAATAGAACACTGAAGTTCTACTGTAGGTTATGAAACACCAGCAAGAATGAGCAGGAGCTAAAAATTTTTGTTAGTCTTGTTAACCCCAAAATTACACTTCTAGGAGGTCATCTCTGCAGTGCTACATACTAGGTAAAACAGAAAACTAATTAGCCATCTCAAGAGTTGAGCTCTAGCTTTTGCTAAATATCAAGCATATAGTGGACACCATGAAGACATGTATTATTTCTTCAATTAAAGATTTTTTGTGTCTTAACAGAAATCTAACAAATTTTAAAGGAGAATTTCACAAGGTCTCTGGGTCTCTACAATCATGATTTTACTGAGTTTTCTTGTTTTACAGCTTTCTTGTTATTTTTCCTATACTTTCCATGTCTTCTCCTGGTCCAGAATTCCTAGCAAACTTCTAAGTATATAGGTCATAATAAACTGACATTTTTTCCGTAGGCAATGGGAACACTTTTATAGAACTTTTGAAAGTACTTACATATGATTACCAAATGGGCCCTCATATAGGGAAGTTGAGTGAGTCATCCAAGGTCACTGAACTGGCTAGTGACAAAAGATGGATGAATCATCTTTTGATTCACATAGAGTACCCATCTATGTGAGGGAGGGCACTTGGTGCTGTATTAACCTCATATACAGGATGGCATTACTGGACTACCATTGTCAGGACTCACACTTTGATTGCAGTTCCAATAATATTAATGGATTTGCTTTGATCCACTGACAAATTCCTAGCTTTATTCATGACCCACAGTATATGCTTTAAAAAAAATATTTAGTTAATTATGAAAGTCTAATACTTACAAAGATGGAGAAGCTCTATACAGTCAACAAAAACAAGACCAAGAGCTGACTGTGGCTCAGATTATGAACTCCTTATTGCCAAATTCAGACTTAAATTGAAGAAAGCAGGGAAAACCACTAGACCATTCAGGTATGACCTAAATTAAATCCCTTATGATTATACAGTGGAAGTGAGAAATAGATTTAAGGGACTAGATCTGATAGATACAGTGCCTGATGAACTATGGACGGAGGTTCATGACATTGTACAGGAGACATGGATCAAGACCATCCCCATGGAAAAGAAATGCGAAAAAGCAAAATGGTTGTCTGAGGAGGCCTTACAAATAGCTGTGAAAAGAAGAGAACTGAGAAGCAAATGAGAAAAGGAAAGATACAAGCATCTGAATGAAGAGTTTCAAAGAATAGCAAGAAGAGATAAGAAAGGCTTTCTCGGTGATCAATGCAAAAAAATAGCGGAAAAGAACAAAATAGAAAAGACTAGAGATCTCTTCAAGAAAATTAGAGATACCAAGGGAATATTTCATGCCAAGATGGGCTCGATAGAGGACAGAAATTATATGGACCTAACAGAAGCAGAAGATATTAAGAAGAGGTGGCAAGAATACACAGAAGAATTGTACAAAAAAGATCTTCATGACCAAGATAATCACGATGGTGTGATCACTCACCTAGAGCCAGACATCCTGGAATGTGAAGTCAAGTGGGCCTTAGAAAGCATCACTACGAACAAAGCTAGTGGAGGCGATGGCATTCCAGTAGAGCTATTTCAAATCCTGAAAGATAACGCTGTGCAAGTGCTGCACTCAATATGCCAACAAATTTGGAAAACTCAGCAGTGGCCACAGGACTGGAAAAGGTCAGTTTTCATTCCAATCGCAAAGAAAGGAAATGTCAAAGAATGCTCAAACTACTGCACAATTGCACTCATCTCACATGCTAGTAAAGTAATGCTCCAAATTCTCCAAGCCAGGCTTCAGCAATACATGAACCGTGAACTTCCTGATGTTCAAGCTGGTTTTAGAAAAGGCAGGGGAACCAGAGATCAAATTGTCAATATTCGCTGGATCATGGAAAAAGCAAGAGAGCTCCAGAAAAACATCTATTTCTGCTTTATTGACTATGCCAAAGCCTTTGACTGTGTGTGTCACAATAAACTGTGGAAAATTCTGAAAGAGCTTGGAATACCAGACCACCTAACATGCCTCTTGAAAAACCTATATGCAGGTCAGGGAACAACAGTTAGAACTGGACATGGAACAGACTGATTCCAAATAGGAAAAGGAGTACATCAAGGCTGTGTATTGGCACCCTGCTTATTTAACTTCTACGTAGAGTACATCATGAGAAATGCTGGGCTGGAAGAAGCACAAGCTGGAATCAAGATTGCTGGGAGAAATGTCAATAGCCTCAGATATGCAGATGACAACACCCTTATGGCAGAAAGTGAAGAGAAACTAAAAAGCCTCTTGATGAAAGTGAAAGNCCTCCCTCCTGGTGCTGAGACTCTCCCAGGGGCCCCCAGGGGCCCCCGTCTGGCCTTGAGGGCTCTGCCTGTCTTCTCACCCGGGAGGAGGGCAAGGCCATGGGGCTGCCCCTGCTGCTGCCCCTGCTGCTGCTGCCGGCATCTCTGCAGGCTGGTGAGTGGCCGAAACTGTCCTGCTCTGCCAGGGGCCCCGGGAGGGGCTGTGGCTGGGTGTGTGCAGAAGGGTCTCCTGGGGTAGCCGGCCAGGCCTCCCACCCCCAACAAACAAAGGGTGGGCCCACAGTGCTGGGTCCCCCAACCCCTCACCCTCCTGCCTGCCCCAAGCCTGGAGAGGGGATCACACAGGCCAGAGGGCCAGTCCTACCCCGTCACACGTCCCCCTGCAGGTGAGGGTGCCCGATGGTCTGGGGTCACCTTCTGTGTCTCCTGGTGGCTTCAGAGTCTCTCCCTCCCTCCTCTAGGTCACTGGCCACAAAGAAATCNTTTAAAATACGTTTTTTGAATTTGTTCATATTTGTTCATATTTTAATAAATATGAACAAAAGGTTTTTAATGTATATTGTAAAGGTAAATACTTAATAAAGATTAGTGCAGTTGACTTGAACTACTTAAAATTGTGCAGCCAGTTATGGTAAAACAAACCAGTAAGCAAAGGCATGGTATGTTGTGAAGATGACAAATTGATAATTAATTGAAAGTTATCATTAATTAAATATCATTATGGTGTACTGTGAAGTAAGTGGAATGTGTTTCTTTGGAAGATAAAATTTTGCTAGAAAAAAAAATTGGTTACACTAGAATTCTGTAAGTAAAGAACAAAAAAGGCAGATCCCAGTCTGAAATGGTCCTATTTGGGGGTTGCTGCATCTTGACAAGGCTTGAGCCTGAAGGGCTCAGAGAGTGTGGGTCTGAATTCACTGTCTTTCCCTCATTTCTACTGAAACCATGGCAAAGTTATACAATTACTTTGCTTAAATTGCCTTATCTGTAAACCTGGCAAGACAATACCTTCTTCAGAGAATATTTGTGTAGATTATTAATTCTACAGCAGTTCTTTCTAGCACACTTCTTATAGATACTTAGCTGCTTTCAGTCCCCCTTACAAGTATTTTTCAGTCTGCTTCCTAGTTTTGGCAAAAATGGGTGTGGATTTTTATTTTCCATCTCCGTTTTTTATTTACCCCTTTATTTGTTGAGGGATGGTACTGATTCTTTGATACTGTTCTTGTATTTGTTAAGAGATATTTTGAAATCACAATTTGTATTATTTCTGATGGCTCTTTTCATTATTTTCCTAACCACTATAATAAAAATATTCCCTTTAAAAAAGGGTAATCTTAAAATTTAAAAGACCTATCATTAATTCATACTAGTAGAATTGGCATTTATAAATAGGATTTGAAATTATATGAAATCTATTATTCAATATTCTGAGACAAGTAGTTCATGTAAATAATATTTTTCAGGGTCACAAAGTGGTTGTAAATTTTTTTAAGTAATTGGTTGAGGATAGCCATGATAATATGATGATTCAGCCTCGTGAGGCATAGTCTGTTTANGGATTTGAAATTATATGAAATCTATTATTCAATATTCTGAGACAAGTAGTTCATGTAAATAATATTTTTCAGGGTCACAAAGTGGTTGTAAATTTTTTTAAGTAATTGGTTGAGGATAGCCATGATAATATGATGATTCAGCCTCGTGAGGCATAGTCTGTTTAATCATATTTGATTGAGGGAAAGCTGCTTTTTTGGATTTGGCACAGGAAGGCAGGCTGGATAAATCTGGTATTCCTGCTCTTGAAAATNCATGCGAAGAGTTGACTCATTGGAAAAGACTCTGATGCTGGGAGGGATTGGGTGCAGGAGAAGAAGGGGAGAACAGAGGATGAGATGTCTGGATGGCATCACCGACTCGATGGACATGAGTTTGGGTGAACGGGAGTTGGTGATGGACAGGGAGGCCTGGTGTGCTGCAACTCATGGGGTCTCAAAGAGTCAGACACAACTGAGCTACTGAACTGAACTGAAAATAATAAAAATAGAAGATACATGGCTTAGTTACCACTAAGTTCTACAGATATGGAAAAATCATTTTTTTTTAAAAAAGGAATAGTAAGTCAGAATTGTGATTACGTCTTGGAGTTTGAAAGGACAGGAAGACATTCAAGGAAGTGTGCTTTTTTTCATTTCTTAAGCTGATGTGGAGTGAAGATGTGTTTGCTTTTTTGTTTGTTTGTTTTGTTTGCTTTGTTATACTTTTATACACAGGTTATAGGCAGGTACTGTTTTGTACATGTATTTTAAAATACAAATTCCTATAATGAAATTACTGTTGCTGGAACAACACTCTTTTAGTTAATAATGGAAGAATGATTGCTTTGAATATTTTATATCTAAGATTTTAAANACCGTGCCCCTCTGTCCTGGTCATGACGAGGTAGCAGGCCCGGCATCTCCCCTGACTGTGCCCTGCATCCCGGGGGAACACCTTGGCAGCATCGACTCAACTGACCTTCCCCACGACCCTATGTAACAGTTGGTCCTGTTGCTGTCCTCGGACAGCAAACACCTGCCCCGTCACTCCTGGTGCGGGTGGGGTTTGACCCCAGTTTAATCCCAGAAACTCTTTTCTAAACCATGAGCCTCTCCACCTCACCTTCTGACCTGTAATCTCCTTGTCTTGAGTATTTTTAACCTAACAATGGACGTGTTGCATTAACAGATCTCCCTCTGTCACTCAGCGGGCCGTCAGAACTTGAACCTCAATTTATTTAACCTCAATTTATTTGTCTCCAGAGCAACGGGGGTGGGGTCCTCTCTGACAGTCGCAGGCGGTAAGGGGGTTGTTGTCTATAACTTTTTAGAAAACTAGTGATTGACTAAGATAGTTTGCTTTATATAATCACTTGTGCTAGAAATTCTAAACAGTGTCCACAAGGGATGATGGCTCTGGGCTGGGAANGGTCCTCTCTGACAGTCGCAGGCGGTAAGGGGGTTGTTGTCTATAACTTTTTAGAAAACTAGTGATTGACTAAGACAGTTTGCTTTATATAATCACTTGTGCTAGAAATTCTAAACAGTGTCCACAAGGGATGATGGCTCTGGGCTGGGAAGGGCACTCTCTCTGACTCCTCCCTTGGAAAACGACTGCCCCTTCTTGACCACTATGCTGATTTCAAAGCAAACAGATAGTGACTCAGAATCTGAATTCACCGAGACAGCCTTTGATTAATATTTCCTGTGTCTCCTCCGTATTTCCTTAAATGACCTTTTCTGAGAGGTTTTTGGCCTCCTTAGATCCCTTTTCTAATTCCCTAACTTCCTCTCCATTCTTCGCTTTTATTAGCATCTGGTCCCATCACTTCCTGGGAAATAGATGGGGAAACAGTGGAAACAGTATCAGACTTTNATTTCTTTGGAAGAATGATGCTGAAGCTGAAACTCCAATACTTTGGCCACCTAATGCGAAGAGTTGACTCATTGGAAAAGACTCTGATGCTCGGAGGGATTGGACACAGGAGGAGAAGGGGACGACAGAGGATGAGATGGCTGTATGGCATCACTGACTCGATGGACATGAGTCTGAGTGAACTCCGGGAGTTGGTGATGGACAAGGAAGCCTGGCATGCTGCGATTCATGAGGTTGCAAAGAGTTGGACACGACTGAATGACTGAACTGAATAATTACAGAAGATCAGAAGTAGCCAAGTGTTTTGAAACCCTATGACAGGATTTTCTAACCAACTGATTTAAATTGAGACCTGGCATTCTGAGCAGCAATCAGCAGAGCACCAAGGAATGAGTTCCAGGAATACCCATCCAATTAGACAGGCCTCGGCTTACAGTCCTAACAGATGTTTAGTCTTTGTTTTTGTAATGAAGTTTTGTTGCTGCTAAAATATTAAAATGTTTTAATGTATTTTTTATCACACAAAGGTTTCTTGGTTAAGGGCATGGATTTTTTAAAGCAATTACTAAATTATGAAATTGTTTTATACATATTTTATGATGACTGATGTGATCAATTCAAAATTGCATTTATGCATCATATTTTTAAAACCAACATTTTATTTCATTATTTTGACTCCTAATCCAGTAAGGACTCAAGAAAATAGTTAACTGTAAAGGAAAGACAGAGGGCTTCCCAGGTGGTTCAGTGGTAAAGAATCCACCTGCCAGTGCAGGAAACTTGGGTTCGATCCCTGAGTCAGGAAGATCTCCTGGAGGAGAAATTGGCAACCTACTCCAGGATTCTTGCCTAAATAATCCCATGGACAGAGGAGCCTGATGCACTACAGTCCATGGGTTCACAAATAGTCAGACACCACTGGGCATGCACGCATGCAAAGCAAGCAGAGGAACTGAGGCAGAAAAGCTAAATCAGTGTTAAGACTCCAGATTGAATTACTGAACAAGTCTGTGACAAAGCATCCTTTTCCTTTCCTAATCCTCCCTTTACACTTGCCATTTGTTAGCATGGGTCACTGCTGTCACAATAACTACTATGTATTATGAATGCTATCAGCAGGTTGAACTAAATTCCTATGAAACCTTCATTTGGAGATTTGGGCCATGTCTTTATTTCTCTGGGGTTGTGCTTAGATGTGTTGCCATGTAATTTGGGAAGGTAGGGATCAAAATGGTCCCAAATGTGTCTTTATTTCAAGCAGTGATCTGCAGATAGGATATGTTGTGTTTTCAATAAGTACTTGATAACTAACTTATTTCATGTTATCTTTTTCTGGCATGCATGCATGCTAAGTTACTTCAGTTTTGTCTGATTCTGTGACACACTATGGATTGTAGCCCACCAGGCTCCTCTGTCCATGGGATTCAGAGCTAGAGAGAGTCTATTATAATAAGAGAAGCTTCTTGGATTTTCGTTTTGTTTTTTAAATTAGTTTTTATTGGAGTATAGTTGCTTTATAATGCCATGTCAGTTTCTACTATACAGCAAAATGAATCAGTTCCACATAAACATATAACCCAGCCCTTTTTGACTTTCTTCCCATTCAGATGACCACATTGCATTAAGTAGATTTCCCTGTGCTATACAGTATGTTCTCATTAGTTATCTAATTTATACATAATATCAGTAGTGTATATGTATATCAATCCCAATCTCCCAATTCCACAACATTATCTTAATGAATTATCAAAATGCAAAAAAATCACAGACTATTTGGAAGGGTAATATTAATACTGTTGCTGCTGCTGCTGCTACTGCTAAGTTGCATCAGTTGTGTTTGACCTGTGCGACCCCATAGACAGCAGCCCACCAGGCTCCTCTGCCTCTGGGATTCTCCAGGCAAGAATACAGGAGTGGGTTGGCATTTCCTCCTCCAATATTAATACTAATACTCACACACAAAAAAAGAGATCTTTTCACTGCTACCTAAACTCTACCCTGTCCTCTTATATTCAGAGATCAGGGGAAGATAAAAGCCTACAGATATAGTCTTTTCTTTTTCAAAAATTTTTATGCAATTTTAAAGGCTACTTTCCATTTATAGTTATTACAAGATACTGACTAAATTGTCCATGTTGTATAATACATTCTTGTAGCCTATCTTACACCCAAGAGTTTGTTCCTTCTACTCCCACCCTCCTATATTGCCCACTCCACCCTGGGGAACCACTAGTTCTATTCTCTATATCTGTGAGTCTGCTTCTTTTTTGTTATATTCACTCGTTTGCTCTATTTTTTATAATCCACATGTAAGTGATTTTTTTACATTCTTTTTCATTATAGGTTATTATAATAAATTCAGTATAATTTCCTGTGCTACACTGTAGGTCCTTATTGGTTGTCTATTTTCTATATAATAGTGTATATATTTTAACCTCAAACTCTAATTTATCCCTCTCCACCCTTCCCTTTGGTAACCATAAGTTTGTTTTCTATGTCTGTGAATCTATTTCTGTTTTGTAAATAAGTTCATTTGTATTCTTTTTTTTTATATATTCTACATATAAGCAATATCATCTGGTATTTGTCTTTCTCTGGCTTACTTCACTTAGTTTGATAATCTCTAGGTCTATCCATGTTCCTGCAAATGGCATGATTTCATTCTTTTTTATGGCTGAGTGATAGTCCATTACATGTGGTGGAGGTATATATATGTATATATATATATATGTATATACACACACACACACACATACCACATCTTCTTTATCCAACTATTGATGGACACTTAAGTTCCTTCCATATCTTTGCAGTTGTAAATAATGCTGCTATGAAGTTTGGGATCCATGTATCTTTTCAAACTCATGCTTTGGTTGTTGTTTTTTTTTTAATATATATATACCAGGAAGTGGAATTTCTGGATCACATAGTAGTTCTATTTTTATTTTTGAAGAAACTCCATAGTGTTTTCCAAAGTGGCTGTAGCACTTTGGATATAGTCCTTTCTTGACTATTGGCAGAAGATAATTTCAAATTAAATCAATTTTTTCTTTTCTTATTCCCATGGCATTTAGTGTAGATGTCACCCGTCATATCATACATTGGAACTTCTTTAGGAAATAAAGGGAAGGAGACTTAGCACTGGACACTATGAAACACATTTTGCCAAGTGTCTTCCATGGAGCAAAAGCATTAGAATCACTGGCTATCAAAGACTAAACAACCAGAATGAAACAACTTGAACGAGATTTTTCAAGGCTGGAACCCAGTAACCTGCATTTTAAGTAAGTTCCTGAATGAGTCACATGCTAGAGAACTACTGAGATGCTGGAGGATAATTTATAACTCTCATTCTGCTCACTGCCTTTTAAGAGAGTTTAAAAAAGGAAAAGATTAAAGTAAAGGAATTCACTGAATCTATTTGCAGAAGCAGTGGGTAAACAGTGTCCAATGGAGCAAAGCCTAAAACAAACTATCTATAGTACAAATATAAAGTAAGGTAAACCTTTCCATAAATATTCTTAAAGACATATGTCTCCTGTTATAAAAATATCTTTGTGAGAAATAAACAAAAATTGAGAATGGAAAAGTTGGCAAGGAAATTTTAAAAAGCAATTGATCATTGACCACATATAACACATCACTTCCCCTACACATTTTTGTTAACTTTTGCTCAATGTAAATCAAAAGTCCACATGAATGTCATTTAAAAACTGTATATTTTAAAAGTTTGCTTCCTGAATTTCTAATCTAAAATCCTAGATGTGAAAATAATTAGCTTTTAATTGGGGAAATTCATCAGGTTATACATTGAGTTAGATAACATTAATTCTTGGCCTGAATTAAGATAAATAGAAATACAGTGTATAAACAAAAACAAACAAGGCAATGTGAGGGGGGAAGAGACAGGGGATAGAGAAATAAATGGCTAAATTTACTTGGAAATATGTATTAAATGCTTCACATCTACCCATAAGAGATTTCAGAGTACTATCTTCCAAGGAATAAAGTCATCCTGAAATATTTTTCTGTAGTAGAATTATGCAAAGAAAAATAGTACATGTTTGCATTTGGGGTGGGTATGGCCAGAAAGCATTTAAGAAAATGAAACACTTTGTTTGCCCTAAGCACTGACTGTAATAAAATCTTGGCACTTATGGGTTTAACATTCGTAGTTTTGACTACTGTAGAGTGACCTGGGTCCCTTGCATGCAATAATCTGTAATTTTGATGAGAAACAATTTGATTACATGTGTTGAAAGGGCAGAATATCAGAGCGAGTCTTTCAGTCCATCAAGGCACCTGGGCAGCAGCTGAGCAATGAAAACATGACCATAATTATACATGTGGAATAATACTTATACACCATCCCTCACTACCACATCAAAGTTAGTTTTTAAAATTGGTGATAGAAGTAAATAAAAAATCAAAGAAACAGATAGATCTTTGCAGGAAACAATTTTTAAAGAATAGCATATCATTGATAAGAAGAAATGTCTATGTGCCATAAACTCCTGGGCATAGCATAATTATTAAACATATAGACTTTGGAACCAGACTTCTTGAGTTTTAATCAAACTGATTTCTGGCAAATTCTCAGCAGTACCTGCTTATTTTTCTCATCTCTGAAGTGAGAATAATGATCTCTCAAAGTGTTATAATGAGAGTTGAAGTTAGTTAATATTTATAAAGGGTTTACAGTAGTACTATGTAAGTATTTGTTTAAATAAATTCAGATAGAATTAGCATGACTATTCCAGCTAGGACAGAGATAGCTCATTAAATGAGAGAAAGTCTTAGCAACATGTGAAAAGTCAACTTTCATAGCAGGCATGTGTAGCATAATGGAAATATGACTTTCAGGGAATCCAGGAGTAGATAAACAATATATTTTTTTTAATTCTGGGAGTTTTTATAAGGATCATCCTCTCTGAAGAGCAAACATCCACTATATTTTACATTGAACTGATAAAGACAACCAACTATTTCAATGGGGAAAAGCTTTATGTGTCAAAAAATATAAAACAACTTCACATAATACTCATCTGATCAAAAATAATGGCATGTGTCTGTCTTGGGGATTCATACAAACTTTTATTCTATAGTAACATCATCTATGAAACAAACATATTGTCTTGATCTTCTTCTTTTCTTTCTTTCTTTCTTTCTTTTTTTTTTGCTTTTTCAAGTGTATTCCTTGGCACTTGACAAATAAATGAACCTAACCATAACTGTAATCATAACTTGACTATATATACTCCATTTCCTCAAGAAGCTGTATGAGCATAAAACATACATTCTCCCCTTCTATCCTGCAAGGTTGTCAGTGAGGCTGGCCTTTAAATAAGACTCTGGTGCACTCCAATTTACAAGCAAGCATTACTTATTGTTGGAAATGCTCTCTAAAAATGAAGAATGCAGGTTCTGTGCTATTGGGAAGAATAAAACAGCTTTCAAAGAATGGTGACATCACCCAACAAACCTGCTGTCATTATACTAAAATAAATGGGAGAAATTCAATTAAACTCACAGTCTGAAAGGTAATTTAAAGGCCTCTTTCTTCAGCTTGGTGTGTATAAACGCTCAATTTTTATTCCTCACTTTGCTAGGATCAGTAATATCAAATACATAATAGAACCTGCAGCTAAATGCTTCTTTTGTTCACAGCAGACTATTTCTATCATTCTACACTCATAAACTACCCAGCCCCCAGTGTCAAACTGCAATTTCCCTCTTCAGCCATTCACCTTAAGATAATTATTTCCCTGCAGTTCTGTTTAAATTCCAATTTTAACAGGTCCATGTGGCTTGTTTAAAAAAATGTAACTTGAGATATAAATGATACATGGTGGTTGATCTCATTTATCTTCATCACCAAGGTATCTCATTGCTCTTTACGGGCAAGGAAAAAGTAAATGTCATATGAGATACTAGATTTCTCTCAGTAGTCATAGGGTGCACATTATTACTGCTCTTTCTCTTCTCTGGGACTGAAACACTTTTAGAAAAATATTCTGAGTGATATAAAATAGGGAAATGATTTAAACTGTGATCCCTGCTAGATTCCTGTTATCGTCTCTATGCAGTTAAATTATTAGCACCAGGGCCAAATGACTACCATCTCTTTGGGCTGTTGGCTACTTACTTGGTTCCACTACTGCCAGTGATATGCTGCTTGAAAGACCAAAAAGGCAGCTGAGGCCATCCTGCCTTTGAGGTCTAAGTAAAATTCAATGTTAATTTTAACGTCTTTCCTCTGCTCCTGATGATTTCTAGGACCTAAAATTTCCTGGCCACTTTTGGCTTTGAATTTTTTCAGTTTCTAGAGGATTCCAAGACTTCTATCTTGTAGTCATCCTCTTCCTTCTGTTCTGTGAAAGTCCAGATCTGGAATTTCTCCCTTTCTCCAGTTTTTGCCAACCCACTCACTCAAGGTTATCATGTTGAGTACTAAAGGTTAGGAGGACCAGAACTTTAAGTTTTATCAAATTTGAATATTTTAATACAGACTAGACACTGACCAGCCTTCTCTCTTCTAGAAGGCTTTTTCTCCTTTCAGATCCCTTCCATTTATTATGTACATCAATTTAGCTCATCACTGCCTATTCAGTCCAAGACTTGACACTAAATGTCTACAGATCCTGAAAGGGTCCCATTCTTTCCATTCTTCAGTAGCACCTAAGAACTATTTGATGGTTTGAGGGTTTAGAATTTTCTTTCTCCCATACCAGTCTCTACACATGCTTTCCTAACCATTCCCTGCTCCCAAATATATATATATATATATATATATATGTATGTATATGGAAATTCCATGCTCATATATATGTATATAATATATATGTAAACTCTGCCATTCACAGGGATATTAAGTCCATCTGGGACTATTAAGACCAACAAAATGGTTTTACTCCTTTGACTTAACCTGTCACTTCTGTTGAAAATATTTGAGGTGGTCCAAAACTAATTGAGCATGTCAAACAAACAACTAAGTAAATGACTAGCTTGATCCTCCTTCCTTTCTCTCCCTCCCTCTTTTTCTTCTTTCCTTCTTGCCATAAAGCTAAAACCAAAGTTTTACCAAACTCATGCTCATTTGTGAGAATGAAGGAAATCTGGGTCAATAAATTTATACTCATAATCATGAAACTTCTGGGTCCCTTCCAGAATACTACTGTTAATATTTTTTTCTCTAAATTCATAAAGCCTAGATTCAGGTACTGTGTTATATATCTTTGTGAATTGAATTTCAATCTCTGACTCCAAAGAGGTAAAATAAAATTTGCATTGTTTATGAATGCAAATATTTAAAACTGCACATAAGTTAAATGTTTTATGCTCTTTGTGTGCCCAGGCCATGAAATATAAAACAGACCCAGAATAACACTGGCAAAAATAGTATTTCTCTAGTCCTGCTCCTCTTTGCTTAATTATATAGGCTTCTCAAATCCCTTCTAAGTAATTCCACAAGCCACCTCTCACTTTGTTCTCAAGAGCGACCAGACAGGAATTTTCATCCCTTTTCCTTAGGCACTACTTCATGGACCAATGTCTGCTACTGAAGATTCTGATGCCAAAGCCAAAAGTATCATGATTTGTGCCTGGGCTCCCTGCTGTTCTACTGTCTCTTGATTCCAAATGTAGATAAGTGTGGCTTCCTTTTCAGACATCTATCGTGTGCTCAAACAGTACCCCTTCTCCCATCTTGAAATAAACATTTGTGACATAATCAAGTAAGGTTTATTGCCTTATACTTTATCTATCTTGCTGTGATTTTAGTAAAGTATCTCTTCTTTTTAAATTCTCAAACATAATTTCCTCTCTGTAAGACACATAGTGCGTTAGGCTGGAATCCAAGGGCAGATGCTGTTCCCAACCTCCAACTGGCTCACTGCTTATCTTTCTCTTTATTTAGGTAAGGTAAGTCCTATACCGTTCAGAGGTCCCTAGACATCCTTCCTCTCCATGGAACTCTGAAAATATGCAGACCTTAAACTAGTAAAGCAAAGACTCAAGCTGTGAGCCTACCTGCCATAGATTTGTCAGCAGGGAAACACAGGATAGGGCAGAAATAAAAGCTGGAGATCAAGTCTTTCACTTGTTCTAAGACCCTAAATTTCCCGTTCTTGGAAAGAAGGATGATATTTTTAAGGCTTTCCCTCTCTCCCTCCCTTCTCACTTTATGTCTTTCTTTCTGATTGTCTATGCTAAAGAGTACTGGCTTTTAAATTTTTCCTACAAAAGGTAGAGATAGGTCCAAAAATAAACTTGATCAGGAGGAATGGGTACTAACTCAGGATTAACACTCTAAACCTGATTAACGGAGGATCTTCAAAAACAACTTTAGTTTCAGTTCATGGTTAATAGCTGCACAGTTTAAAGAGAGCCTTCCAATAAGAAATCTGTGTGCTTAAAACCATGTGCTAGTGACTAATAGCTAATGACTAGTTTTGTAATTTTCTCATTAGTATCAGTATCTATTAAGAAAGTAGGTGATGGTAAGAGAAAAAATAAAATAAAATATCATCTGTACAGAATATTTTTAGCCCCTTAAAATTACTCCAGAGACATAAGATGGCATCTGACTTACACTATTTCTGGGAACATAGCAAATAAGCTAGAGGGGCTCATTGCCCTCACTCTTTGCCTCTCACAGTGGGACTACCTTCTGAGAACAGTGAGCATTTGGCATGCTGCCCTTCTCAAGAATAAAGTGCATCCTCAACTGTCAATTGCTGACTGGTGGGCTTTGAAGCTAGGTGAGATCTTTGGACATATGAAAAGGTAATTTGGTGATGCACACTTTTCTCATAGTTTTTAAATTATTTCTTTTTATTCTTTTTTATTTTTCCCCAGTCATATGTTTCCTTTGATCTACTTTGAGGAGAGTTTTTTTTCCTAATGTCTCTTAACTGTCAACAAGTCCCCCTCAAATGAGCCCAGAGATTAAGCCTTGATTATCTTTAGCATTGCAAGCTTAGAAAAAAGTGGTGGGAAGAGGAAGTAGCCTAAAATCAAAGCTTTCAAAATGCTTCACATTAGGCTGGCATCACTGTGAAACTGTTTAAACAGTAGAGATTATAAAGAAAGTTATCTCTGTGACACTGTAATATATCTATGTTTCTTCTCTAATGTCAAACACACTAAAAATGTTTTTAATTTTTAATTGATTTATTTATTGTAATTGGAGGCTAATGACTTTACAATATTATAGTGGTTTTGCCATACATTGACATGAATCAGCCATGAGTGTACATGTGTCCCCCATGCTGAAATCCCCTCCAACCTCCCTCCCCATCCCATCCCTCAGGGTTATCCCAGTGCACTGGCCATGAGCACCCTGTCTCATGCATCAAATCTGGACTGGCGATCTACTTCACATATGGTAATATATATGTTTCAATGCTATTCTCTCAAATAATCCCACCCTCGGCTTCTCCCAGAGTCCAAAAGTCTGTTCTTTATCTCTGTGTCTCTTTTTTTTTTTTTAATTTTNAGGAGAAGGGGACGACAGAGGATGAGATGGCTGGATGGCATCACGGACTCGATGAACGTGAGTCTGAGTGAACTCCGGGAGTTGGTGATGAACAGGGAGGCCTGGCATGCTGCGATTCATGGGGTCACAAAGAGTTGGACACGACTGAGTGACTGAACTGAACTGAATGGAATTTTAGGTGTTTTCAGTTGAATTCTTTTTGCTTGTTTGAATCTTCTTAATATTCCACAATCAATATATGATACTTTTATAAAGAGAAAAAAATACTCTATATTGATGTATTCTGCCTTTTACTATAGGTTGTTTCATTTTGCATTAAAGCATCAGCCACTAATGAAAAAAGCCAGACAAGAAAGGCCCTGTGTTTCACGTTTCCATTTATGTGAAGTGATTGGTAGATTACTGGTTGCCAGGGATCAGGGTCAGGGTAAGGGGGTGACTGCTAATAAGTATGGGGTCCTTTTGCGGGGGAGGTGATGAAATATCCTAAATTTAGATAGTGGTGATGGTTACCCAATTCTGTGAATATACTAAAACCCACTGAATTGTACACTTTAAAAGAGTAAATTTTATGGCATCTGAATTATCTCAATGTTGACTTTTAAAAAAATTATGAATTAGAACCAAAATGTGAAATCAATCTGGAAGGTTATTACTAAATATTTTCAATATCTCATAATACTTTTCAGGTTACTGATGGTACATGAGATAGGCATCCTTGTAAAAAATGTGAAAAATTTACAATCAGCAAGAGGTTTCTCCTTTAGCACAGACAGCAATGTAATTTAGATTTGGTTTTAATGTAATAATAAACATCTGCTGTCAGTCTTAAATTTGGGGGTATTTTCATCAATATTATTTGCTTTGTAAAACATAATGATTAAAAATAAGTTTAAATAGCATTGCATTTTATTGAAGTTCATATTTATGACCAGAAGCTAAATTGTTTTAAAGCAAGCCATCAGCCGCTAACCTGGAAGATGGTTCAGACCATCGCCTAAACTCCTCAGTCTGAATGCTGGTGACTCTAGCACCTTCCTAGGGATGAACATTTTTTCCTAAGGGCACCTTTCTGAGTCCAGATGCTCTCAGGTGAAACAAGATCCTGGCAAAGTCCACAGTTTCTCATGCAACCCATCAGAACCTGCGTGTGCTTAATCGAACACCCTCTGCTTGGAAATGTTTCAGGTTGCACCATTTTTGAAAACTGCAAGACGTGCCGAAACGGCTCCTGGGGGGGTACCCTGGACGACTTCTACGTGAAGGGAATCTACTGTGCAGAGTGCCGTGCAGGCTGGTACGGAGGAGACTGCATGCGTGAGTAGTCCCTGACCCAGCTCCATCTCTAGTGCAGGCTCCTTTAAAGTCTCACCTTGCCATGAACTAAGGCTTCTTTTGTTGGACTCTGAGTTCTGGAAAGCTTGTGGCCAGAAGGCTTTCTAGGTAAGACTATAAGAAACAAAGATGTGTTTCCTTCTGCTGGGTGTGGATTGTGGACATCTGTTTGGAATTGGCCATGGGAGGTTTCTGTCTCCTCTTAAATCTTCCCCTCTCTCCTGTATGAAGCCAAGGCATTCTGCACACAAACATGCCTCGTGTCCATTCCAGAAGCAACTGCGTGCTGTCATTGGTCAGCAGGCAGTGAATAAGTGTTCAAAAATGTTGTCTGTAGTCCATTTTAAATATGAATTCCTATTGGAAAACTTCTTGAATCCTGAGTTCAGCTCTTGGAACCACATCAACCTGTCAGCATGCCACTTGTCCCAGGAAAGGGATTCTTTCTGGGTTCTGCTTGATCTTCAAGAATTGCTTAATCTTTATTAGTGCTCCCCTCTGTGTCAATAATCCTTTGAAAATGGAGTGGAAATCTAAACTGTCTCTCAGTTTAAGATTCCCCCATGCAGCAACCCAGTGGTGAATATCACTCTGAGCGGCAGGATCTGGAGCAAAGTATAAACTGTTATTATTTTGTTAAGCCTATTTTACATGTTCTCCATTTAAATTAGAAGCAACCAGAATGGTTTTAGACTCTCATTAATTTTACTCTTACAAATGATATTTCCAGTCCACAGAAATAGAGGATGGAGTGTTATTGGTATTTCTTGCCTGATCAAACATGTAGCAAAAACACAGGAGTCTAGGGCAAAGGGTAAGGAAAATGCCTAAGACCCCTAAGTCTGTGGGATTTGGGGTCTGTGTGATTTCAGACCCCTTGTCTCACCTACCTCCTACTGGTGAACCCTTCCTGTAGCTTTGTTTTCTCTGCAAAGCAGCATATGAAGTCTCTAATGATAGCAAAGTAGAAGGGAAGCTGAGGCTTGAGACTACCAAAATTTGGGGAGAGCCACTTGATGAATGAGGAAATGTGCCAGCTACCAAAAAGTTAATGCATGCCCAAGCATGGCTGAGGACCCAGTGGAAGCTGGAACTAATGTGTAGGTGATGCAGCCTGGACAGGTGGGTGAAGCTCACCGGCAGCATGGTATTGGAGGTGAATAAAAGCAGTCATTTGGTTGACCTAAGAGTTGGCAGAGACATGACTGTCCAGGGGTCCAGCGTGGGCAGGACACAGAACCAAAATGAACCTGGTAAAGAACATAGAGACTGGAGGTGTCGATGAGATGGAAAAGCAGGCTTAGTGGTAATAAAGCCACCGAACAAGTAGATGAAAGAGGTATTGTGGTCAGAGAGTAGAATTTCTAAGTTAAAGCTTTCACAGGTAGTGGTGATAGTGTGTTCCTATGTATTAGTCAGTTTGGGGGCAGAAGAGTCAACCTCAAAAGGATAGATGTGTGTTTTTCTCTGTCATGCGTCTGTGAGTTGCCTGGGGTTTAACTGGTGTCAGCTGGGCTGGCCTGGGTTGAACTCTAGAGTTTGGAGCTCAGACCACAGCGGGCAGTTTGGGGTGTGATCTGCTGCGAGTGTGTCACAGAAGCACAAGCAGTCAAGCCAAGCACACGGCCACACTCATGGCCTCTGGTATCATCACATTCACTCATATTCTAAGGAAGTCACGTGGCTGAGCCACAGATCAGTCAAGTATGAGAGTATATTCCATCTCAAAGGAAAGGATACAAATATTTTCTGAACAATACTCTAAACCCTGTGAGTGAGTTTGTTTAGAGGACAGGGCAGAGAAGGGGAAGAATATTTGCATGCAGGAAGTCAAAGACAGAGGACTGCATTTTCCCAAAGAAATCCTGTCGATGTGTCTTTCCAAATAGTAACTGTTGGTTGAGTCTTGCGTTTAGCCTCAGTTCAGCAGCCAACTGTGTAGGTCTGTTTGGTCTGGATTGGTGATGGTTTCCATGTATAGGATCAAACTTTCTCAAAGACAGCAGAATTGGCTCAGGGCAATGGGTCACTACCAGTAGGCAGGCAAAGTGGAGTGCGCATGCCCCCATTCATTAAAAAGAAGTAATGAATAAATCTACCCATCCATTCAATAATAGTGAAGGACAGAGGAACCTGGCGTGCTGCAGCTCATGGGGCTGCGAAGAGTTGGACACAACTTAGCAACTGAACAACAAACCACAATCCATTCAGAAAACGTTTCTTAAAAGAATGCTTCTGTGTGCAACGGTGAGCAAGACAGATGCAGTCACTGCCATTTTAGAACCTGAAATTTAGAGAAGAGAGACAGAAAGAATATGGTCAATGCTATGAAACAGACAAAGCAATGATCATACTCCTATTCCATTGTGTGTTGGTTCAGTTATGCTTGTTCAATTCCACAGTGAAAGCCTCATTCCATGCAGTGTATGTTTCCTGATCACAGCCACATACACAAAGAGAGCATTTCTTACGGATCACTAGGCAGGTCACCAGGGGAAACAGGGAACCCTCCCTGAGTTTACAATACATCCGTGGAAACAGGACTTGACCATAAGAAGACATCAATATGATGTTGTTAGTTTCTCATCACCTACAGCTTACACTAAATACATGTGAGGGGAATTCACAGGCGGAAGTAATTCATTTGAGTATTTGTTGACGGTCTGCCCTGCTGTCTAGGCGGGCAGGATGCTGCCTGTCTCTGTTAAGGGGCAGCTGAACACTTGGGTGGTCTGTGCCTGGCTGGGGCAGTGCTGGAGCCACGTGGCAGTGCAAGCATATGCCCAGTAGATGGCGCCCACGTGATCCTTTCAGATCATTTAGTTCTGGAGGAGGAGGGCTTCTTGCTGAACCCCATTGTAGAACCCTGGCACTTTTTCCTGAGTGCCATATAGAACCTTAGAAGAAAGGAAGAGTGCCAGGCAAATGCCAGAAAGGATCACACGTGTTTATATTTTAATTATAGACCTTTCAGTACTGAGCAGACGTGGTGGCACCTTTATTTGCTCACTGTCCTTGACAGTGCTCGTCACAGATGGTTTTAACCCAACTCTTTACGGTCTTAACATCCATTATGTGATNGCATACAGTGTTACAAATCTCCATGCATAGTTCTTCAGGAACTCTATCAGATCTAATCCCTTGAATCTATTTGCTATTTCCACTGTATAATTGTAAGGGATTTGATTTAGGTCATACCTGAATGGTTTAGTGGTTTTCTGTACTTTCTTCAATTTGTCTGAATTTTCCAATAAGGAGTTAATGATCTGAGCCAGTCAGCCCCCAGTCTTGTTTTTGCTGACTGTATAGAGCTTCTCTGTCTTCAGATACAAAGAATATAATCAATCTGATTTTGGTATAATGGTATTATACCAACATTCATTCCTTAGTTGATAAATGTATAGAGTATATAAGAAATTGACTTTAAAGGAAGCTAGTGAATGATATACAGAAACATTCCATTCTATGTGTTCAACTCTTCTATAAGACTAAAATTATTTTGAAATGAAAAGGATTAAAAATGAACTATAACTTTGAGAGCTTATATAAGTTTGTTAATTCAAGCTATTTAAATAAAATATCTAGAGTGATGAAAGAAGGTCAGTTTTGATATCTATCTATCTGCAGTTAGATATGGAGACAGGATATACACACATAAACATTCACAAATACACATACACACACACATTATCTTCCTCGTTAAGCATGAGATGGCAGGGATGAGAGATGTGTTCTGCTTTAGTGAAGACAATAAGATGCACACATAGAAACTAAAAACTTCTGATAAAATCTGAGAAGTCAGTTTAATATTCATGATATTTCTCTTTCCTAAGCCCATTAGCACGCTTGTCCATAATGTACTAGTGCATCTATATTAGTGACATCTATAAAAGTAGTAAACAAACTGACATCTCTGGTCAGTTTGTTCCCTCTGAAATTCTTACTCCTTATCCAATCTGGCTTTGAAAATACATAAAATAATCTGTGTTGCATCACATTATTTAAAGCAGCTTCCAATGACATGCACTGACTTTAAAAGTGGCTTGACTGTTCCAACATCTGATGCAAATGGTTTCTTTAATTCTCTTCCGATCAGGCCACCGTCTTTGAGTCTAATGGTTGCTCATCATCATCTGTTTAGCAGTCTGCTCTACTTCTCTTCCGTCTGTTCAGACTTAAGCAAGCTTACTGTTGGGCAATCGCATTCCTTACTATTTCTAAAACAGGTTTTATTTTATGTAATTTTACACAGCCGAACTACTCCCCTGGCAGTAACCACCCCGCCAGATCCAAGCTCATCAAGCTCACTGGTAATAGCAGAGGAGGGTACTTAGCCAAGAATCTTTAAAGTGTTGACACTTTAAAGTGTCAGAACACAAAGAAGCAAATCCTCAGGATACATGTTTCTACCTGTTTACCTTCCAGGACTGAATGACCAATTCAGAAAAACTGGAGGTATTATCTTATCTTCTATGATATTTATTCAGTGGAATTTAAAATGTCATTAGGAAGGAGATTTTAACCATAAGTGCCATATACTAGCCATGCATAGGGACTATAAAATTGTAATGTTTTTCATAAAGCCACAGAAATCTCTTTATAGCTCGAAGATTAAATTAAGATTCGTTTGTGTCCATTTTAGGGGCCAATGGTAGGCAGAAGATGGAAGTGACTGCTCACTTTTTACATTACACTTTACAGCTTTCAAAATGATTTGGTTATATGTATGCATGCAAAGAATTTGGGAATAAAATATTTTAGGAATTCAGCAAATGACTGGCAGCTTTGAAAGAACACATTGATGTAAGGATATTCTATTATACTAATTACATTCAAAAGAAGACTGGAACAATCTCATTCTCTTCTCTAAGACTGGAAAAGAAACTGCATTCTTTTTTTTTTTTTTCTTTTAACAAGATGAAATAAGAAGTCTGAGACTAGAAAAATATAATGTTGTCATCTATGAAATACTACTCTTTTCCTCTGCGTATATCACATAAGAAAATAATGACGCTGTGAATGTCATTTGTCTTCAATTTTGTCTTGCATTTTATGCTTAAATTCTCATATAAAATCACAAGATTTTATACTTAAAATTTCATTAGATTTTGGTGTAATACAAATACAATAAAAAGAATCAATACTATATATTTCATCAAAATAAGCATGTGATACTTGAATTGATTCAATAACTTTCTGGGAAAACACAGAAAGACATTTCATGGGAGCAGATTTATACACTTAGAGTATATGCCCATATAACTGGAATACAGTGCAAAGAAACACTGCAGGGACATTATTTCAGAAAAGAACATCCTAATAGTGTGTGGTCTTATTACCCTGTTGGCCTATTTAACCTGTAGAAAGAAAACTAAAATGGGTCTCATGTATCCTATGCCTTATTCATTAACAGTGAGCACTTCATCTCTGTGCCAAAAACAGAACCAACCAATCTGCCTAATATTCCTTACCATGTTGCCTTTAAAAGGGACTCATAGTCCTATAAATAAATAATATGAGAAGTAAATGGTGATTTAGTGGCCAAGTAGTGTTCAACTCTTTGTGATCCCATGGACTATGGCCCATCAGGCTCCTCTGCCCATGGAATTCTCCATGCAAGAATATTGGAATGGGTTGCCTTTTCCTTCTCGAGGGGATCTTCCTAACCCAGGGATTGAACCCATGTCTCCTGCACTGCAAGCAGATTCTCCACTGCCAAGCCACCAGGGTTTCCAAGAAATAAATAAGACATAAAGTTATCGGGGAACTGGTAATAAAGTAGATTACTAACATTAAATAAAAGAAATTTACTATGGATAATTATGTTATGCAGAGATCAAACTGGAGTAAAGAAATGAATATTTCTATTACACTGTTGGTCATTGTGGCATAAATGGCTGTGCATGTGTGCGTGCTCAGTCATATCTGACTCTTTGCAAACCCATGGATTGTAGTCCATCTGCCAGACTCCTCTGTCCATGGAAATTTCAGGTAAGAATATGGAGTGGGTTGTCATTTCCCACTCCAGGGGATCTTTCCGATTCAGGGATCGAATCCATGTCTCCTCCCATTTCCGGCACTGGTAGGCAGATTCTTTATCACTGTACCACTCCAGAAGTCATAGATGGCTAATCTCCAACAAAATGTTGTATTTCCCTTGCATATGGAAGATTCAGTGCTGTGAGCTATTAACTCACCCATAAACTACATTTCCCAGATTCCTCTTGCATCCAAGAACCACTGGTATAGCTCTTACTCAGGGATGTGGGCAGATATGTTTGTCACCTTCATGGTACAGTTTTAAAAACACAAATGTTAATTATCCACTAACTCTATGTCTTTTCACCTAAGATCCCCATGGGACGTAAAAATCACAAGATGGAAGGAGTGTGGATCGCAGAATTACCACATGGAAGAAACTCCAGCCCACCAGGAATATTTATGCATGTGTGCATGCTAAATCGCTTCATTCATGTTCAACTCTTTGAGATTTTACGGATTGTAGCCTACAAGGCTCCTTTATCTATGGGATTCTCCAAGCAAGAATACTGGAGTGAGTTGCCATGCTCTTTTCCAGGGGATCTTCCCAATCCAAGGGTCAAACTTGCATCTCCTATGACTCCTGTATTGCAGGCAGATTCTTCACCACTAAGCCACCAGAGAAGCCCAGGAATATTCATAGTGAACCATTAAGTTTGTGAAACATAAACCACTAAGTTGTGAGAACTAAAATGTGAGTTTCATCACATCACATTAAAACTCTAAGGTTTAGCTGTTACAGCAATTAGCATTACCCTATTTTACATAGTCAGGTATTGGCTCATGAACAGATGAAGATACATGAAAAGAAGTCAGCATCCTTGATAATTATGTCCTACAAAGGTGTCAGAGTAAGGGAGACACAACAAATAGAAAACAAACTCTCTTCGCAGATATTGTTTGAGTTTTTATGCCTGATATTCTGAGCAGAAGAAAAATACAAGTCCACAATTACTGGACCTGCAAGGAGATTGAAATAATGTTCTTTCTGAGACAGGAAAAATAACCAAACATGAAGTTTTCAAAGGGAGTAAATTAATTAAGTTTAAAATAACAGCTGCCCACTCATTAGGAAAGATTCTCAAGAGAGGATTAGAAAAAATTATAGAAGGGATATGTAACCTGCAGTGACTTGCCTGGGTATCCATTGCTATAGATTTTACTTCCTACACATATACAGTTCCAGAGTCATGGCAGAAGTGGGCAGAGGGAATGGTCAGAGAATCACTCATATTCTTCTTATTGGCTGAATCTTAGTCACAGAGAAATTCCCTCTCTGCTAAAACATCAGTTAATAATGACATGTACTTAATTTCTCTATATTTCTCCATATGCTCCGTCCCTCTGTACACTTTCAGTTCATTTTATATGCACAGAAATTTGTGTAAGCCTGTATTCAGCACTAAAGAGGTATGGGTTGGCTATTTCTGTAGGATTATTCTCTCACTCAGCAGTAATGGCTTGAATATAGGGGGTTTTGTCTTATTCTTCTCTGTATCCCCAAGAGTCATTTATTCATAAAATATTCATGGAACATCTACTATGTGCCAGACCCTATGCTAGGTACAGAAGATAGAAAGGTGAACAAGACCACAAAGTCTCTAACCTTCTGGATATTACATTCAACAGGGGAGTTAAAACATTGAATTATTTCAAGATAAAATAATTTCTATGATTTAAAAAAAAGCAGAAATAGGGAATAGTAGAAGAGAGGCTTCTTTAGGTAGGGTAATCAAAGTATATCTCTCTGAGAGAAGAAATTAAAAGATGGATCTGAAGGAAGAGAAATATCAATCGATGTAAAAAGCGTGTGTGCATTTTGTGGTGGGAAACAGCTAACAGAAGAAAGAGTATGTGCTGGGGCTCTGAATCAGGAAATGCTTGGGGTATTTACATAATTTTAAAAGGCCAGTGAGTGTGAATGCAATAAATGAAGAGAGCATGGTCTAGAATGAGGTAGGGAGGTAGATAGTTTTAGAAACTATAGTAAGAAATTTGTATTTTATCTTAAATACAATAGAAGACCATCTCAGTGTTATACTCTAGTGCCACCTAGGAAGCCCAATGTTGCCCTGGTGGCTGTCAGTAAAGAATCTGCCAGCAATGCAGAAGACTATGTTTGATCCCTGGGTCAGAAAGATCCCCTGGAGAAGGAAATGGGAACCCACTCCAGTATTCTTGCCTGGAAAATCCCATGGACAGAGGAGCCTGATGGGCTACAGTCCATAGGGTCACAAGAGTCAGACACAACTTAGCGACTAAACCACCTGACATTACCTAATTTGAATTTTGAGAAGAGCACTTGTATGTGGGTAATGGATTGATATGTCAGAAAGATTTAGCAGGTTATTTAATTGATCCCAAATGAGAGATGTTGAAGACTTAGACCAAGATGAAGGCAACAAAGATGGAGAGAAGAAGGCAGATCCAAGATGAATTTTAGCCATTTATTTCACAGAATGTACTGAGGACCTGAACGTAAACACTGACAATGTAAGGAATCCAGGATAAATCTCAGGCTTGAGAAGCTACTTATAATGAAGAGAGGGGGAAGATGTGTTTTTGTATTGGGAGGAACAGATGGATACAGGTTGGGGAGGGTGGAGTAGGAAGAACTCAACAGTTCCATTACCATGATTTGACAAGCGAATCAGATATCCAATAGCAGATATCAAGTAAACAGTTATAGGCTGGTCTAGAGTGGAGGAGATCTGAGTTAAGTCAGACACCTGGGACTACCAGCATTAGACATAATTGAACCTATGAGAATAATTCATAGGTAATTGAGGGGTAGAACATATGGAGAGAATTCAATATCATTTAGAGTACTTCATACACATTTGTTGAATAAGAACGAGAATCCTGACCTCGTTGCCAGTGCCCATAAACAGATCCCTGACTCTACATCCTGCTTGCTGCATCCCGTACCTGCCACTTTTCCTTTTTGTATGCCAATTGCCTACTTTGATTTTCACATAGTGTCTGCTGTCTAACTTCCCAGATATCCCATCCATTCCCTCAATTCCCTCATATCTAAGGAGACCCTGCAGAACAAGTAGATTTACTTCCTGATGCCAGAATTCCTGTTTGTCACATTTTGATCTGATTTGTTGTGCCTTGCTAATGGTGTGATTTATATTCTGATAAGAGCAAAGACAAAAAATATGTGCCCAGATGGATCCCAAACTAAGGGAGGGGTGAGATCTACTAGCAAAACTGTATAAAGGAAAAAGATAAAAGAACAGAATAGAGTCTATAATAACCAGGGTACTAGTATGTGTTTGGATAGTTAAAGAAAAAAAAATTTACAGGTTGAAAATATGATTGAATATACCTCATAAAATCCTGTGCCTTCCACTAGAAGTAAATCACTTTGCATATTCTTAAGCAATTATGTGACTTTAACTTCTTTTAATTGAAGCTTTTAAAATCTTAAAGGCTGGGCTTCACTTCTCAATCAAACATAGTATATGTTTAAGGAAAAAATGATGCATAAAAGTTGTCTGGTGTAAAAGTACATATTACTTTTTACTGGCATTTTTTGTTAAAAACGTCACTGTAAGTGGTCTAAATTTTTGAACACTAGCTTTACCTCATTACCATAGAATCACGATCTTTTGAAGGCAATTGAGAGTACAATTAACCTGAAGAAAAGGATGTCATCATTTTCTGATTGATTATCTCAGCTTTCAAAAGTCAGTCATCCAGAACCAGTGTTTCTAATAAAATTTTCAGAAATGAGATTTGATCTATATTTTCTTGGCTTTCTGAATACAAAACAGACTTTGTGGGATGCATGCCTAATGAGTCATCCTTGTTTTTCATGAAAAACATGATTTTCCAGTACTGTAGCATTTTGCTCTTTACTGATGCATTTGCATAAAATGAATATATTACAACTTGGATGTTGTGATTTAGTTAATTATGACAGTTACACTGATGCCTTTATGATTTCATGAATCTGGAATGAACCCAAGTTCTTTAAGGGTCTTACCTCTAATATTAAGAATTATAGAGTGAATCTTTCTTAATTGTATTTGATTATGTTAACATTCTCTGAATCCTGGAATGGACAGGATTACCATGGATATAAAAAGTATAAGGTCTCATTTTAGCAGCAAAGCTGCCATGGAAGAATATGGAGCAGCACATAAAGGAATGACATAAAGTAATTGAATGTACTGTTGTATTATTTTTCCCACTCAATGTGTTTTAATACTTATTCATCGGTTTTCATTAAGCAAATTTCAAATTAGTAGTCATTAATTCACATTTTCAGTATTCTTGTACCATGGACATACATAAGCACACAAAGAAGTCTAGCTGCTGACCCAGTTGTTAATAACATTAATATGTACAAAATATCTCCATAAGATCCCACTTGCCTCTATGCCTACTCTCACTCACTTATACATTAAATAAAATTTCTTGAGTACTTACTGTGCTCTAGGCACTGTCCAAGGAATTGAGGATATAACAAAGTCCCTGCTTTCATGTCTCTTTAGTGGAATAGACAGAAAAATAATTCAATAATTCACTGCCTTTAAAATGCTATGAAACAAATAACTAGAATGCTGTGATAAGGCATATTGGTGACCAACACTGAACATTCCCCCTTCTTAACCAAGCTTTAGACCAGTTTCCTTCTGACTATAGTCAGCTGAATTCCCTTTCCTTAGAAGATTTACTTTAGAAAACTTGCAATTGCAATTCCTTCTCAGCCTCTGACCAGCTTTACAACCCAAGGAAGTCTTCATCAAGGACCTGGGGTTTCCCTTTGAACTGCAATGATCAAGAAAAATAGGTGCCCTATCTTCCAGGCTCTGTTGGAGGGTAGGAGCCTAACTTCACCAGTGAACACAGCTGGCCTGACAACCCTTCTCACCAAATTTCCACCAATAGCTATCCATTAGCTCACCTCACTTTCATGCTTTTTGTTTCAATGGAGTTCAATCTCTCTCCTTTATTGCAATAGTCTTGAACAAGTCTTCTTTGTCTAATTTTGCAGTGCAATTTTTCTCTGACAAGAGAGAGAAGGAAATTCTGCCATCTACTTTAAGTAGAGTGAAGAAAAGGCATCCATGAAGGAAAGGCCTTTAAGCTCTGACCTAAATAATGAAAGCAGCAGCAATGTGTGGGATCAAGGAAGAGCTAGTACTTCAGGCAGATGAAGCCAGAAGCATTAAAGCTCTGAGTTCTCAGAAGACCAGGGTGACAAGGACACAGGAGTGAAGAGACAGTGGTGTAAGACTGATGGCAAGCAGAGACCAGGTCACACTGTATCTTACAGGTCAAGGTTGAAAGGTTAGATTTTACCGCAAGATTATTGGGAAACTATTGAAAAGTTTTAAGAAAAGGAAAAATATGACCTAGTTTGGGTCAAAAAGAAAAAGTCCAGCAGCTCCAAAGAAGATAAATTGGATGCAGGTAAGAGGGGTTCCCAGTCATGGAGTCAATCTTTCAATCTTCATTTTGGAAAATGTAAGTGCTTTCAAAGAGTTCAGTTCTATGAAATATAGGTCAGGCAACTTGGGAGTTTAGAGAACTGGGAATAAATGTAAGATTGATTTTTCCCTAAAGATAATTTACTTGGCATTTGGTCTTCTAAGATAAAAGTGAAGAGAATTTAATTAAATGTTTATTTATCTATATTAAACCAAATGCAATGGTAAACTATTCCAGTTATACCAAAGAGCACCAAACATGTGTTAACTGATTTCTATGTTGATGGAGTTCTCTCAGAAGATGTATGGACCTGACTCACTCACAATTGTGCTCTAAGAGATTCAGATATCCTTCTTTGTTTCTAATTTCCCCTTATCCCTACCACTAATCCAGTTAATGAAAAATGAAGGAGCGGGCATTGTTAGCACAACAGATCTACATAACTGTTTCATGAATTTGGGAACTATAGACAAACTAAATCCAACCTATGGTTCATCCTGCCTAATGCTGCTTTTCACAGTCCCACTTAGAACAAAGTGCAAAGGGAACATTTTCTTTTATGACACTGACCTCTAAAGTTTAAGACTTAATTTGACCATCCAAATTTCTCTAGCTGGGAATATAAGATGCAATTTCATGTAGCAAGTGTATAATGAATGTGGAATGATGATTAAATGAATGAATGAGTAAAATAAATAATACCCTCAAGATATTATAAAAAGAACATCCATCTTCTATAATCAGAAAATAGTGAACCAACATCTAAATGAGTTCAACCATTCACAAGAGTAGCTCATTTCAAAAGATGCCTTGATTTGTTAAATACATTTTAATTATCTACTGCTGGTTCAGCAAACTTTCTCCCTAAAGGGCTAGACAGGAGACATTTGGGCTTTGCAAACCAAAGCCTGCAAAGTTGCTACTATTCAACTCTACCATAAATGACTGTATTCCAATTAAACTTTACTTATGGACATATAAATTTAAACTTTATATAATATCCATGTGTTCTGAAATATTCTTCTTTTGCATTTCTTCAATCATTTAAAAGTATAAAAGCCATTCCTGGCCCACAGGCTTTACAAAGTAGTCATCTAACCAATTTTCTGACCTCCTGATCTCCCTAACATCAGGCACTGGAGAGACCATGGTGTGGAAGATAGTTTTGGAAAGGTGGTGATGATGGGACTAAGAAAGAAAGTGAAAGTGAAGTTGCTCAGTCATGTCCGACTCTGCAACCTCATGGGCTGTAGCCTACCAGGTTCCTCCGTCCATGGGATTTTCCAGGCAAGAATACTGGAGTGGGTTGCCATTTCCTTCTCTAGGAGATCTTCCTGACCCAGGGGTTGAACCCAGGTCTCACGCATTGTAGGCAGACACTTTACTGTCTCAGCCACCAAATCCTGTTTGTTTGATCAAGGATTAACTTTAGTTAGACCAGGAAATTGTGATCCTGAAAATTTTGCGTTAGTTTCATTCAAGTCTAGTACGAAGTTGTGACAGTCTTGATAAGCAACAAGAAGTAAAGAATAATTTCTGAAGGAAAGTTACACAGCTCAAAATAGCCAGGAGTTAAAACTCCTCTCTGGGGCCTCCCCACCATTCTATGCAAAAAAAAGAACTCTCTCACCCAAAGGAAAATTTTTAAAAATGGACATTAAGGTTGATTATATCCAGCTCCCAGCCAATCCAGCCTCTGGCCAATCTCCAGAATTCCTTGCCCCAGCCATTTAAGAGATAACTACTCTGAACAATCTTGGGGAAGAACAGGCCCCCTTAAGACAGTAGATTTCCACATATATGCCTATATATACTTTTTTCTTGGGTTAGTGCAGCAGCTCACTAATCTGACTGCTGCCCTTCTCGCATTATTAAAGGTGAAGTGTTTCTGTAAAGTGCCGGTCTCATTCTTTTTCCGAACCTTGCCTTCTTTAACTCCCTTACTCTACAGTTTCAACATATTTAAAAGCCTGGTAAGGGGGAAGCACTTTTATAAAGGAATTCTCTTTTTAGGAAGAAATGATATAGAAAGAAGAAAAAGCAAGTTTTCAGTCTGACTTATGACTGAAATATCCCTACATCTGTTAACCTCCTTTGATTCTAGCATCACATTCATTAAGAAATTTCTGATTTCCAACTCAGTTTCCCAGGTATTCTGATATTACAAAGGTAATATGCTCAGTAGCAGATATAATTATTTCTACCACTGGAAATGAATTTCCTCAGTATGAATTAATAAACTGGTAAGCTTGGATAGTTTCAATCAAGTCCCCAGAGTCTTCTATGTAAAAATAACTTCCTGAACATGGAATACTGAGAACCGGATCCTAACTCCTTGCTGAGCCCACAAAGGTAGTGGTTTCCCTTGAGGCTCTGCCTACACAGCAGGGACAAAGCTTTTAACTGCCAAGTTCTCAGTCAAGCATTATGTTTCTTTCCTGCAAATTTTTCTTTTAAACACTTCTTATATTTATTTCTCATTTGTTCTTAGAATATTTTAATATGTATCTCTATAAGAGCTCTTTATAATCATAACCACAGTACCATTGCATGCATGTATGTATTCAGTTGTGTCCAACTCTTTGTGACCCTGTGGATTGTAGCCTGCCAGGCTTCTCAGTCCATTAGATTTCCCTGGCAAGAATACTAGAGCCGATTGCCATTTCCTACATCAAACCTATGTCTCTTGTGTCTCCTGCATTGGTAGGCGGATTCTTTACCACCATACCACAATACCACTACTATACTTAAATTCAGATTAATTCCATAATATCGATGAATATGCAGTTTTGATTTTCAGTATCATAAACACTTAAAATTTATACTTTTCTATTTTATTTACAGTAATATATGCATTTTTTTCATTATTCTATGTATGTATGCATTTACAGAGAAACAAATGATTACTCACAATGGTAGAAAATAAAGTTCTGTAAAATTTAACCTAAAACTCTTTTTTCTAGCCTCAACAACAGCCTATCTCTGTAGTAAACAGAATGCTGGACTGAGAATCAAGAGATCAGTTTTGGGGTTTTCTCTGCCACTTAATAAATGAGATTAGGAAATCAAAGGATTTGATTTCACCTCATGAAATAAGCAGGTGAGTAAGTAGATGTTCTCAAAAAGAAAAATTCTTGAGTTTTATGATTCTGTAAGAGTGCCCTGTCTGAACCCTTTATAAATATTTAGACAGGTGATATCCTTCTCAAGTCTAGGATTTAGTCTAGTGAAGAGTGAAAAATGTGTCATCAATCTTTAAATGGAAGGAGTCACATTCACTTGGGGCTCAGCTGGTAAAGAATCTACCCGCAATGTGGGAGACCTGGGTTTGATCCCTGGGTTGGGAAGATCCCCTGGAGAAGAGAAATGCTATCCAGTCCAGTGTTCTGGCCTGGAAAATTCCATGGACTGCATGCCATAGGGTCACAAAGGGTCGGACGCAATTGAGCCACTTTCACTTTCACTTTCTTTTCACATTCACTTGACTATTCACATACTCTGAGTATCTTTTCTAATTTAGTAAATAATGATCCTTCCTACTCCCTAGTTCAGACAGCACAGAAAGAGCTACTTTAACCAAAACATCAATGTTAATGGTTAAAATAACTGGATCTTAAGCCGACTCTGCTCTTTTGCCCATAGGGACCCAGTGTGCAGTGGCTGCAGCCAGCAGCCTCCTTGATTGTGTATGCACCTGTTTCCTGTACAGGTTGCCCTAAGGGACCTTGGAGACAACTCTTCGTAGTGGGCATTCATGACTGGCCTGCTGTCCCCAGTCTATCCCTGAGTTGGGGGGATCCCCTGGAAAAGGGAATGGCAACCTACTCCAGAACCCTTGCCTGGAGAATCCCATGGACAGAGGAGCCTGGTAGGCTACAGTCTATGGGGTCACAAAGAGTCGGACATGAATGAGCAACTTCACTTCACTTTCCTTAAAACTAAAGAATCTTCTAGAAGAGAAAGCAAAAACAAAACCAGTGTTAACAATATGCATATTTAAGGCCTTCCTTTTCTTTAAACTTTAGTCATCAAAATAAACACCTGTTAATTGTAAAAAACAAGAATGAGATATATGATGCATCCCCAGAACTAACTTCATACTTTCTACATGTGTTTCAATAAAGGAACTTGAAATTAAAGTTTCTCTCTTGCAGTTTAATATCTTTTTCTACTATCTTCTTCTTATAAAGTAAAGACATTTCTCTTTTAAATGCAAAGATTACAAAGGTTTTAAGAAATCAACCTTCTAGTGAAAATTAAAGGTTACAGTTTAGAAGAAGACTCACAACATAGCCACTTAAAGGCTAATTATGAAGACATAAGAAGTGATCTATAATCAAAGCTAACACTTACAAATATAACTAATAAAACAACTGTTTCTAAAAAATGTATTAAAGTAAAAAATTTTTATCATGATTTAAAATTAGATATAAAGCCTTTAAGCATATTCCAATCATTAACTGAATTGCACAATTATTTAAAAGAGATTTCAGTCAATCGCCTATGCCTATCTCTGTTTCATACAGAAATAAGGAAATGAGTATCCAATATTACTCTCTGTAAAAGCTGTATTTTTTATCTTCTTTTTACATAGTCCTTCAATTTAGAAGATAAGTGCTATAAAAATGACTAAAAAGTAATTTGGTGAGTTTGGTACAACATAAGTAAAACTAAAGAAACATCCTAACATTTGTTGGGGAGGAGCTAAATATGAGGTACCAGAAAAAAAAGGAGCCAATAATGATATCATGGTTTTGGGTGTGAACAACTAGAAGTATAGAACTGCCACTTACTAGACAGGGAAGAGTGCCAGTGTAGCACATTTCAGGTCGACAGTAGTTTAATTTTGAAGAATATGAAATATTTTTTAGATATACACATGTGAAGTATCAAGTAGGCAGTTAGAAATAAAAACCTGGGAGTGAGGGAAAATGTCAGGGTAGAAGGTATAATTGTGGGAATTATGACCCAATAGATGGTATTTGAATCCATAACAGATGTGATCGCCAAGTGTTAAGTAAGTGTAAATACAGGAAAGGACCAAGGAGCGAACATCAGGTATTCTTTGTTTAAAACTCAGAGACATTGACAGTGGAGACTGAGAAGGAATCACCTGTGTGAAAGGGGTACAGCCAAAAGAGTGTGGTATCCTGGAAGACAAATGAAGGCAATATTTGAGGGAGGAAGGAGTGCTCAGCCCTACTGACTGCTGATAAGTCAAGTAGAATAAAGACAGAATTTTGACTTTACCTTCAAAATATATCCAAAATATGACCACATCTCACTGTACCCAAGTGATCACTTTGATCCAAGTTGTCAGCATCTCAGCATTAGCTTCTGAACCAGTCTCTATGTTTCCACCCCTGCTCCCAACAATGTATCATCAACACAGCAGCCAGAATATTCTTTAAAACAAAGTTTGGCCACGTAACTTCCCTACTCAAAACTCTCTATAGACTTCCTATCTTATTCAAGGTAAAGTCAAAGCCTTACAATTACCTTCAAGGTCCTATGCCCCCTGGCACTTCATCCCTGGCTTATTCTACTAAAGCAAGACTGCCTCTTTGCTGTTCCTTGCACACACTATTTATACTCATACCTCAAAACCTTTTTATTGGCGTTTATGGTTCCTTCTACATGGAATGGTTTCTCCCTATATTATCAACATCGCTTACTCCTTCACACTCTTTTAAGTCTTTGCTTCAACTTAGTCACGCTGCTGCTGCTGCTAAGTCGCTTCAGTCGTGTCCGACTCTGTGCGACCCCAGAGACAGTAGCCCACCAGGCACCGCTGTCCCTGGGATTCTCCAGGCAAGAACACTGGAGTGGGTTGCCATTTCCTTCTTCAATGCATGAAAGTGAAAAGTGAAAGTGAAGTTGCTCAGTCGTGTCTGACTCTTTGTGACCCCGTGGACTACAGCCTATCAGGCTCCTCCATCCATGGAGTTTTCAGGCAAGAGTACTGGGATGGGGTGCCATTGTCTTCTCTGCAACTTAGTCATGAGGTCTTTCCAAAATATTTAAAAATTTACCCCCTACCATCCTACAGTCCTCTGTCTTTCATCTCTGCTTTATTTTTATTTTTGGTATTATCATTTATTCATTTGTATTTGTCTGACTTCCCTCACTATGATACGAGTTCCAGAAGGCACATTTTTTTTCTCTTGCTCAAGTCATAATTTTGTACCAAGAACATGCCTAACACGTAGTACGTACTCTATAAGAAAAAATAGCTGATTGGGCTTATCCAGAACTTTGAGGGACACTCTATATCGTGAATCCATCCTATTTTAATCTGCCATAGTCCATCAGTTCAGTTCAGTCCATATTTTCCTTTGATTTATATTTATTGGCCTTTTGATTAGCTGCAGGTGTCTAAAACATAAAAACATTCAAATATCTTCCTGGCTACCAATCCATATGCTCTGTCCCTAAGGGTACAGACCAAGCATACATTGGATATGTCTTGGCTCCAAATCTCTACTTTGGCACTGTGCAGAAAACAATTACCACAGATGACCTAAGACTGCTATTTTTAGAAAGGCCTGCTTGCAAATTTGACACTCAACTGGTATTATGGGAAGTTAGATTTTGGGAGAATTCTCACTGCCCTAACTGATAAGAACGGTGCACTATGCCTAAATTGGTTGTGCAAAAAATATGGTTTATGTAAAACACCTGCTTTCCTTCTGGAAGTCTGGAATGCTAAGAAAAAGTTAAGTAACCAATCTCTAAGAAAAACTCTGGAAATTGACTGTCTAATGAGCTTCCTTGGTAGACAACACTTCACAACTCATCTCTGGGGCAATTAAGCTTGTCATGTATGTTCCTTGAGGGAAAGAATTCTGGATTTTGCCTAGTTTTCTCTATACATCCCTCCATGAACTATTTCCATTTGGTAATTTTGCTTTGTATTCTCTCACTGTAAAACAAATTATAGCCATAGGTATAACTATATGCAGAGTTTTGTGAGTTCTCCCAGAAAGTCATCCAAAAGGTGTGTATACACCTGGGAGTGAATTCTTTGTGTACATCAGAGTACAAACACTCTTAGGGGTTATATTAGAATTCTGCCTACCACAAAATCCTAATGCGCAAGACCAATAAACTTGGGATTTTGTACATTTCTAATCCTTGTGAAGGGTGCTGGAGGCTCCCTATCTGGTCACTCACTGAACTCTTACTTCATGCCTACTATGAGCTCAACCCTAGTGAGCTGAGCTAGACAAGAAAAGAGCTTGTGGGTTTTATTTATTTTGCTTCTCTCCTTTAAGGTTTTGTCAAACTGAACTAGCTTACTCCATGGATCCTTCTGCAGAGGCATCCTCTTATCAGGAAGCACTTCACAGCACCAGTCACATGATAGAAATGGTGAAAAAGTAAACTGTGTGGAAGAGAAGAATCCCTGAGAACCAAGAGCAGCCTAGGCTCCAGAGCCAGCCCCACTGTAACTCCTTTACAGTTTCCGAAAGTGAACAAGTGGGTGGCTCTTGACACAGATTAGACCTTTTTTTTTTTTTCTTAAGACGTAGAATGAGGAGGTATCTTTCAGGTTTCTTTGCTGGCTTTTAGAATCCATTATTAATATTAGTCTTTGTATTTGAAATAATCATTCCACGGTCCAATGGGAAAAACCTACATATATAGACTATTTCCCACCAAAAACACAATAGTAACTATAAAAATATATGTACATGTAAAGCACATGTTTTGTAGTAAATATAGCAATAAATGTATTTGTTAAAGGAAATGGTATGCCATTTACCTTTTATGTATTCTAAAGCGCCATTTCTTTCTTTAATTCAGAAAAACTATCCTGCCACTGTGGGCTTCCCCAGTGCCTCAGCAGTAAAATATCCACCTGTAATGCAGGAGCCGCAGGAGAAATGGCTTCAGTCCCTGGGTCGAGAAGATCCCCTGGACGAGGGCATGGTAATCCACTCAAGTATTCATGCCTGGAGAATCCCATGGACAGAGGATCCTGGTGAGCTACAGTCCATAGGGTAGCAAAGAGTCGGACATAACTAAAGCAGCTTAGTACAGACACATGTATACTGTCTTTGTACAAAATGCTGATTTGTCTTTCACATGCATTCCTATTCAGGTCTAATCACTGCTCTTCAGGTAAAATAAAATTTAAGAGACAAATACAAATAATCAAGGAGATAAGTGCACTGATGTACACGAATGGACTAAAGTGATTACGATTCTTGGGCCTAGAAATACAAACTTTTAACAAATATATTAAGTACTAAGACAAATTCATCTGCCAAATTCCTAAGTTTTCAGTGGTAATCACATGAATTGAAAACAAGTGTTAACTTTTTGAGAGAATATAGCCAACATTATTTCCTCTCTTTCCTTATACACTAGGTTCTAAAAGAATCTGTGCGTTTCTTCTTTCTGACACCAGCTTGAATATGTGCTTAGTAAGTAAATAAATACATTTTTGATCAACAGATTTGGATAAGAACTAATAAGTTCTTATCAGTGTTTGGAAAAATAGAAATCCCAAAGAAAGGCAATGCCAAAGAATGCTCAAACTACCACACAATTACATTCATCTCACACACTAGTAAAGTAATGCTCAAAATTCTCTAAGCCAGGCTTCAACAATATGTGAACCATGAACTTCCAGATGTTCAAGCTGGTTTTAGAAAAGTCAGAGGAACCAGAGATCAAATTGCCAACATCCCCTTTATCATCAAAAAAGCAAGAGAGTTCCAGAAAAACATCTATTTCTGCTTTATTGACTATGCCAAAGCCTTTGACTGTGTGGATCACAATATATGGTGGAAAATTCTGAAAGAGATAGGAATACCAGATCACCTGACCTGCCTCTTGATAAATCTGTATGCAGGTCAGGAAGCAACAGTTAGAAGTGGACATGGAACAACAGATTGGTTCCAAATAGGAAAAGAAGTACGTCAAGGCTGTATATTGTCACCTTGCTTATTTAACTTATATGCAGAGTACATCATGAGAAACACTGGACTGGAAGAAACACAAGCTGGAATCAAGATTGCTGGGAGAAGTATCAATAACCTCAGATACGCAGATGACACCATCCTTATGGAAGAAAGATCATGACATGTGTATTTCCTGTTTCTACCTGTGTCAGATGTATTTGTCCCCTTTATTATAAAGTAAAACCAAAGGTCGGAAAAGGCAATGGTACTCCACTCCAGTACTCTTGCCTGGAAAATCACATGGATGGAAGAGCCTGGTGGGCTACAGTCCACAGGGTCGCTAAGAGTCAGACACGACTGAGCGACTTTCACTTTTCACTTTCCTGCATTGGAGAAGGAAATGGCAACCCACTCCAGTGTTCTTGCCTGGAGAATCCCAGGGATGGGGGAGCCTGGTGGGCTGCCGTCTATGGGGTTACACAGAGTTGGACACAACTGAAGCAACTTAGCAGCAGCAGCAGCAGCAACACCAAAGGTAAATCAAGAGTTCAACTGGTTACTCACCTCAATACCATTACCTTTAAATCTTCAATAAAACCAAAATATTCAGCACAGTTTGACCCACCAAAAACCTATTCTTTATATCTAACTTCAAATTCATCATTCAAAAAGTAGAGTAATTTGCCAGTGGTTTAACATTTGCTTTGCTATATCCTATGTTTAAAACAATGACCTATCTTGACACATTTTGCCTTGAGTTTAATAGAAGTCAAACAAATTATGAGTTAATTTTTAATATCTGCCCTATAGAAAGCCCCTTATATGCCATGGTGAGGCCTAAATAAAAAATTTTAAACTCTTGAAGGTAGCTTGATAGAATCTAGGTCATACAGTATCTTTTTGTTCCACATCTCTTATAATTCAATGTCTACAGTACAAACTTTAAAAAGGACACTTATTCTAGAATAGGCCATGTTCTGCAGAGCAAAGCAAAACTCAAGTGTTAGCAATTTTTATGCACAAGTACAGATACTCAAAACCAGTACTGTGGTTTACCCAATTATTTTAAATATTAAGAGAAGAGGCTTGATGCCACCAATCTATTTTCCTAGAGCCTTCATAAGAAAGAATGTGGATCTTAGGGGCAGGTATTTCTACCACCACTGTGACATGGACTGAAAGTGAAAGTGAAAGTTGCTCAGTCTTGTCCATTTCTTTGTGACCCAATTGAGTACACAGTCCAAGCAATTCTCCAAGCCAGAATATTGAAGTGGGTACCTTTTCCCTTCTCCAGGGGATTTTCCCAACCCAGGGATTGAACCCAGGTCTCCCACATTGTGGCAGATTCTTTACCAGTTGAGCCACAAGGGAAGCCCAAGAATACCAGAGTGGGTAGCCTCTCCCATCTTCAGTGGATCTTCCCGACCCAGGAATCAAATCGGGTCTCCTGCATTACAGGTGAATTCTCTACCAACTGACCTATCAGGGAAGCTCTAGACTAGTGATATGGACTAGTTTGTTCCAATTTTATCTGCAAAATGGGAATAATTAAAAGAGTGTTACTCCTGTTACTCAACTTTTCTAATACTATTTATTCTCCCTGAAAATATCCACTAATTCCTGTATTTTTTAATTATTATCTGCATGTTGATATTGTCAATCCACAGCTACTGTCAACAAAATTTCCATGAGTTCCTGACACCTATGAAAAGTTAAAGTGTTAGTTGCTCAGTCATGTCTGACTCTTTGCAACTCTATGGACTATAACCAGCCAGGCTCCTCTATCCATGGAATCTCCAGTAAAAATACTGGAATAGGTAGCCATTCCCTTCTCCAGGGTATCTACCTGACCCAGGGATCGAACCTGGGTCTTCAGCATTGTAGGTGGATTGTTTACCATCTGAACCACCAGCATGACTTCTATATCCACTTTCTATTGGTCCTAAACATTTTAATATCCTATAGTTTCCCAGATGACTCAATGGATAAATAATCTACCTACCAATGCAGGAGATGCAGAAGCTGTAGGTTTTATCCCTGGGTGAGGAAGATTCCCTGGAGTAGGAAATGGCAATCCACTCCCATATCCTTGCCTGGAGAATCCCATCGACAGATAAGCCTCGTAGGCTACAGCCCATAGAGTTGTAAAAAGTCAGAAATGACTAAAGCGACTTAGCATACACAAGCAATCTTTACAAAAATGTAGAGAATTTTTCACCAGGCCCAACTTTTGTTCAGTGAAAATAGTGAATTTTGCTTTCAAAGAGGCAGTATCTTTGGAGAAGTTAGACAACTGTGTGCTTTAATCATAGCCCCATTACCCTCTAACTAGCTCTGCAGATAGACATTTTAAGTCTGACCCTGGAAGAGGGTAGGCCTAAAGGTTCCTGGCAAAGGGATCTTGGCTTTTTTTTTTTTAATCATTATTTTTATTTATTTATTTTACAATACTGTATTGGTTTTGCCATACATTGTCATGAATCTGCCACGGGTATAAATGAGTTCCCAATCCTAAACCCCCCTCCCACCACCCTCCCCATATCATCTCTCTGGGTCATCCCAGTGCACCAGCTCCAAGCATCCTGTATCCTGTATCGAACCTAGACTGGTGATTCATTTCTTACATGATAGTATTTATTTTTTCTGGATATTGATGGCTACAGAAGCAAGAGAAAGTCTGAATATTGATCCTGAAAGACCTTTAGAGGGAAAATTCAACAATCAGAGAAAAGTGAATGAATCAGAGAACTGGCCAAAATGTTGGAAGATTCCTAGGGTCATAGAAAAATTTCTGAACTTCGTCTATGTCAACATAGCCATAGAGCACATTGTACAAGGCGGTTATTAAGGGTGAAGTGTGCAGAGGATGAAGAGAAAAGCTGATGCCAAAAGTTCATGACCCACTAGAAGTAAACATACAGTCTTTTTGCTTAGGTTTCTGGCTTAAAAAAACAACATAGGTTATAGGGTCACAATAAAGAGAAACAAATGCGGCAAGGGAAAGACATAAGTTTTCTCTGAGTTTAAAAAAGTCTATCTATGAGTCCTCCAAAACATGCGAGTAATTACTAGGGGAAAGTAACATTTTGGGAATAGGAGTAATAAGAAATACTGAAAGAGTTGAGAAAAGTAAAACAAGTATACTAGATCTCAGCAAAGAAATCATGTAAAAAGCTTTTCACTAATATGTAGAATCTTAAAAAAGCTAAACTCATAGAAATAGAGAGGGGATGGAAAGTAGGGGAACTGGGCAGATGTTATTCAAGGATATAAATTTGCAACCAGAGATGAGTAATTTCTGGAAATCTAATGCACAGCAGTGATTATAGTTAACAATATTGTATTATATGCTTCAAAGTTACTGAGGGTCTAGATGTTAAATGTTTTTACCACCAAAAAGAAATGATAATTCCATGATATAACAGAGATGCTTGCTAACACTCTGGTGGTAATAATATTGCAATACATATGTATCAAATCAACACACTGTATATATTAACACACACTGTTTTATATGTGTGTGTGTGTGTGTGAGCCATATCTCAATTAAAAAACAAAGTTTGTTCAATGCATCAGAAAGAATTGGCAGTTTTCAGTGTAAGAGATGATGTTTGGCAAAAACCAACACAATTCTGTAAAGCAATTATCCTTCAATTAAAAATAAATAAATTTAAAAGTTTTTTAAAAAACATATAATTTGTCATAAAAGCAGTGACAGGAGAGTGACTGGGGGGCAATCAATAAAACTATGGTAAGGAGCAAATGAGAAGTAAGCAATAGAGGTAAACGGTGTAGAAGGCTGGCAGGAGAGAAAAGGAAGGAGTTGACTTGGTAGCTTGAGGCATAAACAAAATTATAAATATATTTCTGAAGATTGCCAAAAAGTATTGAGCAGCTTTTGAAGCTGAAAAATAAGAAAGGAAAGGGAGAAACAAGAGAAATTTAAGGTGCAAGAATATGATGAGAAGGTCTCAGAGTAATACAGAGATTGGCTGTAAGAATCCAGTGAGGTCAAAAGAATAGGAATAGCTGAGTTCCTGCTCTCAAAGACAAGATACAAAAATATACCTAAGTTTGTAGGATCAGCATCTCTTTTTCTTTAGGATGATTCAACAATAATGAAAACTACCTACAAATGTTTAATTGACTTAACTCTTTCTTTCTTTAGGATGATTCAACAATAATGAAAACTACCTACAAATGTTTAATTGACTTAACTCTTTCATTTGCATTTTTATTAACTTAATGCTATTCAAGACATATTATATTTCATTTCATTTTGGACTTCCCTAGTGGCTTCAGCAAAAATATTAATAGATTTGAATTTTATAATGGTTATCATAAGGTTAATCTTACAAGATAAATAACCTTCATGGAATCTTTGTAGTCATTTTTACCTCAATAGTTCAAGGCTTATTATAAGATTTTACCAACTATCCCTTATATATAGCTGAATTTTTATTTNTTCAGCAAAAATATTAATAGATTTGAATTTTATAATGGTTATCATAAGGTTAATCTTACAAGATAAATAACCTTCATGGAATCTTTGTAGTCATTTTTACCTCAATAGTTCAAGGCTTATTATAAGATTTTACCAACTATCCCTTATATATAGCTGAATTTTTATTTTAATGTAAAAAAAATTAAAAGAGAAAACCACAGCTTCACTTCCATGAAGACTGCAAAACCAATTTTCTCATTATATATTGCTATTAAAAACTTTTATTCTATTTTTTAAATTAATATTTTCCCAATAAAAATATAGATTATGAGCAACACTTTATTACACAGTATAAATCCAGGAACACAATTTAAGGCTGAAATTTACTCACTGCTATGTGAATTTATTTAGCCCTGGATAATTAACAGATGGATTTTCTATAATCAGTGTTTATTATACTATAATGCTTGCTAAAATGAATAAGTATTTTATATGTTATTCCAACTAGATATATAACCAAAAGGTAAAAATTCACTCTATTGATAGTCTAATTAAAATTCCATATTAACACTCACTTTTTTATATTTAAAAGAAATGAGCATTTCAAAATCTAAATAGCTTAAGATATACATGTTCTCCATACAAGTTTTTGCACATTTGTTTCATAGATAAAATACTATATAAATTATAGAAAATGTTTTTAGAGCTTCTATTGCCAGTACTCATTTATTAACTCATTAATTGCTCACAATGACTAACTAAAGGGGAATTTTTTATCTCTGAAACTGAGTGCCCCAACAAGTTTATGATTAACTACTCTGTCTAAAAACTTACTCCCATTCTTGTCTGCACCTGTTCCCCCTGAAGATTAAGAAGTATCAAAGAGGGGGTTGTAACTAAGAAGGCCCCTGTGAGGCCTTCCTAGGACATGCCTCCCACATCATGTCCTTTGCCTGCATCCTGTTAATAGAAAAACTAGCCTTCTGGGTTGTCCCCAAGTGCCAAAGAAAAAATTTAATAAGATAAGTGAGAAAATGCAGAAAGAAAGGAAAACAAACAGGACAAAATAATAGCAGAGCCATTAAACAAGGTTAAGGACCTTTAGTTCCTCTTCAAGTGTTATAGATAATATTCAGAGCCATATCTTTGAGCTATTTTGCAGATACTGAAATTGCTACCAGTTGGAAGAAGTTAAGTGTATGTTGGTCACAAGCACATAGACTCCAGACTGTTTGGAACAAGAAGATTGATGATGTTGACTCTCAATTACATCACTACCAATCAGTCAGAAGAATGTCCATAAACTGACCACATACCACACACCCCTCTCCCTCATCCTGTCTTAAAAACCTTTCCCTGAAAGCTACTGGGGAATTTGGGAGTTTCAAACATTATCCATCCATATTCCTTGCTGAGCCTTACAATGAACTGCACTTTCCTTCATCATAACATGGTGTCAGAGATTGGCTTTAGTGTGCAGAGGCAAGCATATTCAAGTCTGGTTTGGCAACATCTCCCATTTTACAGATGAAAACATCAGAAAAAGAAGTTAATTTTTCCAAAGTCAAATACCAAATGGATGACAGAAGAGTTCAAACACATCTATTTGACTGCCAAGTCTAGTACTATGTCCACCGTGCTATTCTATCTTCATTGTCTTTGACTATGGGTTAAACTTCTGGCTCAGGTTAATTCCAAGTGACCCCCCTAAAAAAATTCAAATAATAAATCTGTTTTACCTTATTTCAAACAGGTTGTTGAAATGATTCAAATTTTGCATCATCTGAAACTGTGTAGGCAAGACCTTATCTAGGCCACAAATGGACAATAATTAAAAAAAAAAAAAAACTTCTCATTTCAATAAGCAGATATTTGGATTTGAATTCATGTTCCTATGAAGATTATATTAAAACCTTCATGACCTAAGGACTATCATTTAAAATATAAATATACTGAAGAAGTAATTTACCTTACCCATCCTTGGAAGTATTTGAACAGATAATCTAATACTTGATTCATTGTATATCGATACCGTGTTAATCCCTTTCTGGAAAAAAGCTTGTGAAACTCTCAAATACCAACTTTCAATAGTAGATATTTTCATGTACCCAAATAAGGTCCCAGCTCATTGCTGCCTTGGTAACAATGAACCCCAAAGCAATGTTTTGTGGTGAGTCTCTGTGGTATCTCCTCTACTAATCCCAAGAGAGCTGATTCTCTGTACAAGTTGATCATCATGTACATTGAAGTTGGAGAAATATGAGCAATCAAGGTTTTCAATAGTTCCCAGCGAGCACATCTAACTTGATCTTTATTAATCTTGCACATATATCCTATTATTTAATTTCTCAAGAGTTCTGAACAAAGTCATTTTTATTTTATCTTTAGTCTATTTAAGGAAAATTAAAGGGTTGTCATGTGTCACAAGCTCTGAACCATTTGAATTTCCCAGACATTTTCTTTATATCTACTGGTTATAATCTAACATTGACAGCAGTATCATACCTTAAACTAACATTTAAAATAGTAGACAAAATACAGACAAAATCTTTCTTTCAATCCATAAACTGCTGATAATGATTCCTTTTGTGGGGAAAAACAAAATTCATATCAGTGAGAAAACAAGCTCACTTTTCTTTGTACTGAAGAGTGAGGAAAAGAGAAAAAGTGAGATTTTGAGCCACGCCACTGTTGAATAAAGCATTTCACCAAACTTTTGGGTACAAAGTTCAGTTAAGTTCAGTCGCTCAGTCGCGTATGACTGTTTGTGACCCCATGAATGCTTGCAGCACACCAGGCCTCCCTGTTCAGTACCATCTCTTGGAGTTCAATCAGACTCACGTCCATCGAGTTCATGATGCCATCAAGCCATCTCATCCTCGGTCGTCTCCTTCTCCTCCTGCCCCCAATCCCTCCCAGCATCAGAGTCTTTTCCAATGAGTCAACCCTTTGCATGAGGTGGCCAAAGTACTGGAGTTTCAGCTTTAGCATCATTCCTTCCAAAGAAATCCCAGGGTTGATCTCCTTCAGAATGGACTGGTTGGATCTCCTTGCAGTCCAAGGGACTCTCAAGANTCCAATGAGTCAACCCTTTGCATGAGGTGGCCAAAGTACTGGAGTTTCAGCTTTAGCATCATTCCTTCCAGAGAAATCCCAGGGTTGATCTCCTTCAGAATGGAGTGGTTGGATCTCCTTGCAGTCCAAGGGACTCTCAAGAGTCTTCTCCAACACCACAGTTCAAAGTTCTAGATATTGCTATAGCAGGCTCCATTCATAGGTTGCTTGTGCCCATCCTCAAGCTTGCCACTCCCTGTCTGTTAACACGAGGCAGATTATTCACCCATACCTGGGTTTATTCTGTAAATGGAGCTAGGAATTGTGCTGTCTCATGCTGTGGAGATTAACCAAGTAAATACATTCAAAGTGTATATGAGCACCTGGCATGTAATAAACGCAAGGCCTAATAAATAAACACGCCTTAATAAATGTTAATTATGTCAGCAACTATAATCATTGCCATCACCATCATCACAGCTCTGGGTCATCTATTATTTCCCAAATTTGACTTCTCAGATCATTCCTGTAACTTATACTATTATCCTTGCTTTATGGAATTGAAAGCAAGACTCAAGCTGATGAATAATTTGTCACAGTCACTCTCCTAGTAAAGACAAAGTTCAGGATCAAGCTGGGCCTTGTGGTTCCTAAGGCCATCCATCCATTTCCTCTTCACCTTCTTCCCCTCAAGTCCTCTACATTCCTCTGTGCTCAGCACTGGTGGAATATAAGCATGAATTCCTTCCAAGAAGTTGACCTTGGCATAATTCCCAACCCTGCTGCTATTGTAGGAAAAGTAGGAATTCAACACAGTGTTTACTTGGGAATCATCAGATGGCCTGGAATAATGCCCAGCTCCAGTGCTCATAACTACTATGTTAACTTGAATTATTGTGCCAACATTTCCTCGTCAGTAAAACAATGCCTACCGGATAGGCTTTTCTGGGGATTAAATGAATAACCTGAGATTAACACAGTAGTTGGCATGTCGTAAGCCCTTAATAAATGCCAGCATAAAAGGCCTGTAAGTGGGGCCTCTCTTGACCGCCCAAAGACTATAATAATGGACACCAATCACCTGGATCCTAAGTAAGGGCTGCGCCATAATTGAGACAAAACTGTCCATCACCCACGTCCAAGGAATAAAGGGTTTGAGTGAGAAAACAGGTGAAAGAGGTTCCCCTTTTAAAAGTGTGTCTGTGGGGGCCACGTGCCATCATCTCCTAAAAACAACAAGGAAGAGGGGAGTGTCTGCCCGTTACCTCAAACCAAGTGAAGGGGCTTTAAAGGAGCACTGATGTTCCTATGTGATGTGGAATTTGGGGAACACGTGGCCTTTGCCTGGGGAAGACCACAGTTGGGAGAGCTGTGGCCAGAAGTATACCTCCCAGCCTGGGAAGGAGACGGAGTCCCATCCATGAGGCAAGAAGCCTCTTCTAGGGCACCAGTTATGATGGCAAGGTTGGAAGCTAGCCTGACGTCTTTGGGGGACAGATTATTGGGAGACAAGGGCACTAGGGGAAAAGCCGCAAGTGGCCAACTAGAGAGAGGTATGGAATCATCTGTACTGAGCCTCTAGCAGGAAGACCTCGAAATGAGTCCTTAAACGTGTCACCTAGAGGGACTAACAGCGAGTGACTATTTCATGTGCTGTGGGAACCACACTCAGCCATGTGTTTGCCCATCACATTGGTCACGGCGTTACATCAAGCTCTTTTTCCCTATTGCCCTCTCCTCTTGCATCTGATCATGGAGGCATCAGAAACCTACACTAGAGAGAGCAGGAGGGAGAAAAGTACAGAGTGAGGAAGTAAAAAATAATGCTCACTTGCCCACGTAACAGCCAAGGCATCCAACTTAAAGACGGCCTGACTCAGGCAGGGGAGGGGTTGTATATTTGAATAAGGGTCAAATTTTGATGTTTGCACTGGTCTGGACATTTATGATTCTAAAGGGTCTATACTGTGACGTCACCCCAGAAAGTAGGGGAATAGCTGAGACTTGATCCAGGGCAAGAAATCACAGAAACATGTAAGGATCCTTCTCACATGGGAAGGAGTTAATAAATTTCAGACTGTTAATACCTTTTGGCACCTTCCTTATTGCAGGTATAGTGGCTTCTTTCAGTGATATATGGTGTACGGGGATGATCCAGAGAGATGTTGTGGGGTGGGAGGTGGTGGGAGGGGGATTCAGGATTGGGAGCTTGTGTACACCTGTGGTGGATATATGGCATGTATCATGTCGATGTATGGCAAAGCCAAAAGAGTATTGTAAAGTAAAATTTAAAAAAATTAATTAATTAATTAAAAAAAAAAAGAATAAACTGGCTATGTTTGGCTTATCTCCGCTAGTTGGGAGCAAGCTTTGAAGAGAACAAACCTTCTGCAATCTCGGAAGTGAGTCTTACCTGGGAAGCACCTTGCTCACCCGTATGGATACCCACGCTGGGACAGCATACTGGTGACAACTGGGGAATCTGTTTAAATCAGGAATTCACTTTGGTGTGTTTGGCTCTCACTTTCAGCTAAGTCCTACAACCAGCCTTTCTGGGCCGTGGAGACCCTATGGTTCTCCATGTGTTTACTGTCATCTAATTTCTCAAACTGTTCAAAGCTCACACAGGGAAGAGAAGTGAGAGGCATTGGGTCTCAGATATACCAATAGTCCGGAGAGTGAGACTGATGAGGAGAGGTGATGAAGACTAAAGATATTCTCTGATTGTAACCAACACAGTCCAGCCTTTTACTGCATACTACTGTGCCTATTACTACTTGTATTAGTACTTGTAAGAACCTAAGTATGCCCCCTTCCTTTCCTGCATGTTTGGGTTTGCTAAGGAAAATTTTCATCTCTGTCCTATTTCCTTTTCTGCATTCAATTCAATCACTTCCTGGCCTACAAAGCCTCTTCTAACTCACTCCACCATATGTCCTCCACCCAAATTATGTGGTATTTCCCCATTCATTCTTACCCAGAAACTTTATCAAAGTGGCTCTTACAGTACCAGTCGTACTTGCCTTTGAAATGTTTAATCCTATTGAGCATAAGCAGCCTGGTCCTTCTTCATCTGTGTTTCCTCACAGCACCACTCTCCCATAAAATGAGAGTTCAATGTTTGCTGAAACCGATTGAAATGACACTGAATCTGTATCATGTACAGTTCTTGGGTTCAGAAAGTTTCTGCTTAAACATCAGGCTATTCTCTGCTTCTTTCTAGTTTTTCTCATGCAAGCACTATTGCTCTCTGAATCTGTCTCTATCACAGTTACAGAGAAAATGTAATGCTTTATATTAAATATAGAGGGGCTGCACCTGGTCTTAGCACTCCTATAAAAATGGTTTCAGCTTCCATTTTGATTGGAAACATGATAACAGAAGAGACATTATTTTCCCAGTTCTTTGGCAAGAGTCAATTCAGTTCAGTTCACTCGCTCAGTCGTGTCCGACTCTTTGCGACCCCATGAATCGCAGCACGCCAGGCNATGTAAGTTCCACTTTTCTCATCAACATAGACTTGAACATTACATTTAAAGTTTGCTTTCAGTCCTGCCTCTCAAATTAATTTGCAGTTAGTCTTGGATATAATCAAACTTGTATAGTTAGCATTCATCTGTGATGAACTGATAGGCACTAGCACTGGAGCCTCATGCATTTATATTTTGTTGAATATTTTGGAATGAGAAATCAAACTGTGCAGGCTTAATCATGTGAATACACTAGANTCTTGGATATAATCAAACTTGTATAGTTAGCATTCATCTGTGATGAACTGATAGGCACTAGCACTGGAGCCTCATGCATTTATATTTTGTTGAATATTTTGGAATGAGAAATCAAACTGTGCAGGCTTAATCATGTGAATACACTAGAGATGTATCACTTCCTTGTGAGTACATTTCCCCGGTTGTCATGGAGCTGGTTGCTTAAACCTAAGTCAGAAGCGCTCTAAAGACAAAGTGCAAAATGGTTGTCAAAGACTTCTCATCAAGTTTACTTTTTCCTTCTCTTATTTCACTTTCTCTTATTTTCTCTTGTTGTCTCTGTTTTTGTATCATATGCATTTTTCTCTTCTTCATGTCGAAATAGCTTATGTTTTATAGGAAACAGAGTAATGTTTGGAAGTTTAGGGCAAGGCCAGAGCCCTGTGGGCATACTGCTTGTTCACTATAAGAACTGGCCACAATTTGCCAGACAGAATCCAGAAGTTTGAAAAACTTCAAACGATTTTGGATGGCTGTGTTACAATGGAATCTTGGGGTATGAAGAGCAGACTTCCTGTACTAACTCTGTCTTTTAGAGGTAGCATTCCCTTTTGGACAAATTATTTTACTTTTGCAAGCCTCCATTTGAATGACATTAAATAGAGATATTGTCTCCTTTAGGGGATATTGTGAGGATTAAGTGAGGTAATAGATATCAAAAATAATTTTAAATTATAAAACAGGTATTTTCTAAGTCTCCTGTAAATGTGTTATCATAACTTTCACAATTTAAAAAAATAAAAAAGAAAAACAAAACAAACTAAAAAAAAATTTAAATAATTACATAAATATAAGGAAGTAGTAGTACTAGCTTCCTACTTCAAGCCACAATAAACAAAAAGATGACTACCTTGATGTCAGAGTTAAGTGTTCCCAAACTCTGGGCTTCAGTGGGAGTGACACTAACCAACTCTGAGATTTTGAGCAAGGTATTCTTTCTCTTTAGGCATCAATTTTCTTTTCTGTCAGATTAGATATCAGGCTAGGTGAACTCCAAGAATTTTTCCAGCTCTAAAGACCCTAAGTGTACCTCATTTCACTGTCATCCTATTATTTACTTGTGATGCAAGTAACAAAATAGAAGGGAAGAGAGTTCCCTTTAGGCTCAAAATTAGGCTCAAAATTAAGTGCCATCATAAAATTCCCCCTGTGAGCGAACTCCATGATTAAGTCTCCCAAACAGGGCTTCAATTAGCACTTCTTTCCTTCTAAGGGCTAGACCTTCCTATTAACTGTTTCTATGAGCTATGTTTGCCACTCAGATAACAATCTGAGAAGTTTCTGCTGCTACTGTGACAGCAGAAAAACACTTTGGCAGTAATCACCTTGGCATCCTTTCACATAATGATATCTTACATAGGGGGCGGATTTGGGCATTAAGGAATAGGTTCACATACCTATTTCAGTTCAGTTCAGTCACTCAGTCGTGTCCAACTTTTTGCGACTCCATGAATCGCAGCAAGCGAGGCCTCCCTGTTCATCACCAACTCCTGGAGTTCACTCAGACTCACGTCCATCGAGTCAGTGATGCCATCCAGCCATCTCATCCTCAGTCGTCCCCTTCTCCTCCTGCCCCCAATCCCTCCCAGCATCAGAGTCTTTTCCAGTGAGTCAACTCTTCTCATGAGGTGGCCAAAGTACTGGAGTTTCAGCTTTAGCATCATTCCTTCCAAAGAAATCCCAGAATGGGATTCCTTCAGAATGGACTGGTTGGATCTCCTTGCAGTCCAAGGGCCTTTCAAGAGTCTTCTCCAACACCACAGTACAAAAGCATCAATTCTTCGGCGCTCAGCTTTCTTCACAGTCCGACTCTCACATCCATACATGACCACAGGAAAAACCACAGCCTTGACTAGAAGCACCTTTGTTGGCAAAGTAATGTCTCTGCTTTTCAGTATGCTATCTAGGTTGGCAAGAACATTATCCCCCAAAGCATTCACATCTATTGTTCTTTGGGTCTTCGAATGTCAAAGAAATCTTTTAAAGAAGATTAGGTGGGACCTTCCTGGTGGTCCAGTGGCTAAGTCTCTGCATTCCCCATGCAAGGGGCCTGGGTTGGATCCCTGGTCAGGGAAGTAGATCCCACATGCCACAACTAATTACCTTGCATGCCACAGAGAAAATGTAAGATCTCGGTGTTGCAACTAAGACCAAGAGCAATCAAATAAATAAACATTAAAAGACAATAAAGAGGATGAGGGTATGTACAAACTCTTACTTCACAAAGTAGCCAACCTATCACCAAAGAGGGAGAGTATGCCAGAAGCATTGCAATAAAGGGCCATACTTAGCTGATCCAGACTGTGAACTCAAACAGACTCTGTGGAGCTCCAGCCCAGCTTGGCTGTCTTTCCTCTAAAATTAGAGCAATGATAACCATAATATCAACCTATGATGTCACAGGACTTTGTAAGCATGTGTGGATACAATATATATACCATGCTTAGAGACCACAAATGTGTCTATTAACATCAGTAATCCAAGAAGGAAACCGCAGCTCATCCCCATGAATCTGGCTTCTGATGCTCCCGTCTCTTCATCTGCATCTTTTATACTTTCATAATTTTTATTGTGTTTTTACTTCCTATTAGTTAGAGATAAATGGCCGTTTCAATATGGAAATTAAATAAAGTGTCTTATTAGAGATAACTAGTATCGCTTTTAGTCTCCTAATTAAATAAAAAGTCAGTCTCAACAGTCACTCAATATGATCTGGGGCAAGTCAGTTTGACCCTCTGTGTCACTGTCTTCCTTATGCATGAGCTGTTATTAATAGCTGATGAAATGGTGAAGTAATGCCTTGAATGATAAACGTCTCCATAATAAAATACAAAGCTGACAACTAGTGTTAGGTGTGTTGGGTTGGCTAGAAAGTTTGCTTGGGTTTTTCTCTAAGATCTTACTGAAAAACCCAAGTGAATCTTTTGACCAACTTAGCCGAGGACAGCAGAATCCTGAGGCTTTTAAGTCCTGGCTCCCCAGCCACATAACTGAACATATTTGTGGTCTCCAAATCTGTTTTCTTACCTGCCAATGGGTGGAGAAGAATAATAGTTACCTCACAAAGTAGTGATAAGATTTTTTTTAATTAATTAATTTATTTATTTTTTAATTTAACTTTACAATACTCTATTGGGTTTGCCATACATTGACATAAATCCACCACAGGTGTACACAAGCTCCCAATCCCGAATCCCCCTCCCACCTCCCACCCCACAGCGTCTCTCTGGATCAGGAAATAATATACACAAGGCTTTAGTTGCTCAATTGTGTTTAACTCTTTGCAACCCCATAGACTATAGTTCACCAGGCTCCTCTGTCCAAAGAATTATCCAGGCAAGAATACTGGAGTGGGTAGCCATGTCCTTCTCCAGGGAATCTTCTGGAACCAGGGATCAAACCCAGGTCTTCGGTATTGCAGGCAAATTCTTTACTGCCTGATTCACCAGGGAAGCCCCACTGAACAGGAAACAATGTGCTAAATTCTGAGATCCTATAACACATTAACATGCATTACATTTGTAATGCCCTGCCCTTCCTTCTTCAGAAAGAACCAGATAGTGAATAGAGGGAGCAAAAAAGGAAAGCTAGGCATGAAGAAAGGACTCTGATTGTACTCCCAGTGCCACCACCAGGTGAGTCAGCTGTTTCGCCTTGCCAGGGAACTAAACATTCACTTAACAAACAAAAAGAAAACTATGTTACTACAGGAAGCATACGCTATTCCTACAGCCCTTTCAGACTCCGAATCTGAGTGATGTCCATGCACCTGCTATCCGCTTACAAATAAAATAGAATCTAATCCTTTTATAACAAATAATTCCACCATCATTAATGAAGCAGAGCAGTTTAGTGTAGTGAAAAGAAGAAACCACAGCCAGAGAGCCCTGGTTTGAATCTGGATTCTCCAGCACATCAATTGACTTCAGAGGAATTTATTAAATTTTCATGCCCTCGGTTGTCTTATTTGTAAAATGGGATAATACAACCCCTCATGGGACTTCCGTGAGGGGAGAAAAATCCATGAGACACTGCATTCTAGTTCATTTGTTCTGTCCTTTTAAAAAATATCCAGCGGGCATATGGCAAATGAAATACTGAACCCCCTTAGTTCTGCCTGGTTGGAGACATTGGGAGTCAGGGAGCTAATAAAGGTCTCTTGGCGTCAAGGTTAAAGTCAAGCCCTTTGTGTTGACTATGGGTGACAGACACAGAGCTAATGGCTAAGTTAGAAAAGACTGTTGTTTTTGGTGGTGTAGAATTCCAGACACATTCTGCACTCTGTATTGCCAGGAACCATGCAAGCAGAATGCTGCGGAAACAACAGGATTAATCCTCACCGGAGGACATTTGCCTTTAGTCCCCACAGGAAGCCTGCTTTTTGTGGACTGTTCTGGGAGGATGGGAAACTTGAAATTTTTTTCTGGGTTGGAGGGGAGACTCAAGCCTTTCCATTCTTTGAAGACTGAGAGCAGGAAGGTGGAGAAGTGCAGCCATCTGAATAGCTCTTCCCACCACCCCAGAAGCCTCAGGCTCAGAGATTTAGGGGTACATTGTCCATGTGCTCCCTTCCATAGTAGGAAAGCCTCGCGGGTTGGAATGCCCAACCTGTCTGTCTCCCACTGATCTCTGAGTTGATGACCCAGTGGTCTTCATCATGGAATGGGGATCTAGGGCATATGTAACACAGTCCATTACAAAGCATCACTAAATCAGTAAGCCTTTGCTTTACATTTCATTTAGCCCATCTAATGTTTACTTTCCCTGGAGAAAGGAATGGCAACCCACTCCAGTATTCTTGCCTGGAGAATCCCGTGGACGTGGAGCCTGGTCCACTGTCCATGGGGTTGCAAAGAGTTGGACACAACTGAGCAACTAATACACAGTGTTTACTTTAAATTTGTAATGAAAACAATATAATAAATAGCACAGTAGGTGTTGTTGTTGTATTCTATATAATTTACAAATAAAATTAAATATTGCAGTTTTGTTTGATTTACTATTGTATGCAGAAACAAGTAATATATAAACAACTAGAAAAGTACAATCCCCCCAAAATTCATATCCTTAGACTATAGTCTCTAAAAGCCAAGACCAGGGCATTCATATTTGAATTGCAAGTGTTCAATATTGACAAAATTGGGCACATACTAGAGGCAAGATTCTGTTCTAGGCCCTCAGGATTTAGAGACCTTTGTGAGAAGGTAATCATGTAAACAGCCAACCGGAAGACAATGTGGTGAGTGCTTCCTGTAAATTGTAATTATAATGATGAGAAGATAAAAAGGATATAACTTGTTTTATAAGATCAGAGCAAGATTGGGCTCATTCCCATAAGAGCAGGAAGTTGAACTAAGCCATAAAGGGTTTTGAGGAATTTTTCAACTTTTTGAGGAAAGAGGGGAGAATGGACTCAGAATCTGTAATTCCCTGTAACTTCCAGAATTAGCACAGGGCCAAGCACAGAGAAAGCAACGGCACCCCACTCCAGTACTCTTGCCGGGAAAATCCCGTGGACAGAGGAGCCTGGAAGGCTGCAGTCCATGGGGTCAAAGAATCAGACATAGCTGAGCGACTTCACTTTCCCTTTTCACTTTCATGCACTGGAGAAGGAAATGTCGACCCACTCCAGTGTTCTTGCCTGGAGAATCCCAGGGATGCGGGAGCCTGGTGGGCTGCTGTCTATGGGGTCACACAGAGTCGGACATGACTGAAGCGACTTAGCAGCAGCAGCAGCAGCAAGCACAAAAGAGGTGGCTCAGTGGTATTAACAAAGAATCTTGCCAGGAAGGAGATGCAAGTTCGCTCCCTGGGTCAGGAAGATCCCCCTGGAGAAGGGAATATCCACTCCAATATTCTCGCCTGGAGAACCCTATGGACANGCAGCAGCAAGCACAAAAGAGGTGGCTCAGTGGTATTAACAAAGAATCTTGCCAGGAAGGAGATGCAAGTTCGCTCCCTGGGTCAGGAAGATCCCCCTGGAGAAGGGAATATCCACTCCAATATTCTCGCCTGGAGAACCCTATGGACAGAGGAGCCTGGCGGGCTACAGTTCATGAGGTTGCCAAACAGTTGGACATGACTTAGTGACTAAACAACAACAGGCAAATAGAGTTGTCGTTTCTAAACATTTATCAGTTAGAATCATTTTATTTATTTCTATTAACAATAAAGGCCACATCTTAATTGACTAAAAAGCAAAAAATAATTTTAACTAGAACCTTGAACTCTGCCCTCTGCTGTGATACCATCCTCAGGCTGGCTTCCTACCAGTACTGGCTCGGGCAATTCTATCCTCATCTCTACAACTTACAACCCTCAGAGGCAGAGAGGGCCCCTGTGTCCCAGAAACTCATGCAAGAGTTCCACATCATGCGCACACAAGCTCAGACATGTTCAGCTCTTTGTCTACACAAAAATATTGGAGTGGGTTGCCATTTTCTACTCCAGAGGATCTTTCCCACCAGAGGATCGAACTCTCATTTCTTGTATCACATGCATTGGCAAGCAGGTTGTTTACCACTGGCCCCATCAGGGAAGTCACTCAAAAGAGAGCCACCTCTAACCCTAGTTGCACTAGTTTAGATCACATCTCCATTACTGAATCAAATGCCAGCCAAATACAATTCTTGGAGACAGATGCGGGGTCAGCTTCTCTACACCCACCTGGGTCCCTAAATAGAAATCAAGGCATTTCCAATAGAGACAATGAAGAAATTGACACTGATGGGGCAACCGACAGGGGACTTACTTCAGATAGTGCAACCCCAATTGTGTTTGAAGAGTACTGTCATCAATTTTGCACATTCTGAAGGCAAATGAGTCTAAGCAGTTTTTTTTTTTTAACTTTAATCTCCCAAAATTTCTCACAGTCATTTGTTTTTTTTTTTTTTNGTACTGTCATCAATTTTGCACATTCTGAAGGCAAATGAGTCTAAGCAGTTTTTTTTTTTTAACTTTAATCTCCCAAAATTTCTCACAGTCATTTGTTTTTTTTTTTTTTCCCCCTATATTTCATTCTGTTTTGCCTCAACCTTCAAGTGGTGCTAATGGTAAAGAACTTGCCGGCCACAGCAGGAGATATAAGAGACACAAGTTCGATCCCTGGATCAGAAAGATCCCTTTGGAGGAGGGCATGGCAACCCACTCTAGTGTTCTTGCCTAGAGAATCCCACGGACAGAGAAGCTTGGTGGGTTACAGTGCAGAGGGTCACAGAGTCAGACAGAACTGAATCAACTTAGTACTCAGGCACGCACTGAAATAAAACATCTTCAGTGAAAACAGACCAGCTCTCATTTACCAACATGGTGAGTAAGAACTGAGCTTCCTTTGTTTTTTGCTTCTCTCCTCTTTTCTTTTTTCTTTATTTCTTTTTTTTTTCCTTAGAAACTTAAAACCTAACTGACTAAATCACACTCAAAGCCTCTGTTTTATTCTCTGCCTTCTGTGTCTGCTCATGATATCATTATCTTTCCCTTTGAGAAATAGATATTTGCTTTATCTTGTATAAAACTAGCCTGAGTTCCTGAACAAAGTGCAAGTATATAATAACCATTTTGTTAGACAGAGACTGACTGAAAACAAACTGGTTCTTTATGAAGAAATGCAAGTAGCCCCCAAAGGAATCCAACTGGAGCAATATCATCCATAATAGGATCTACACCCATTTGTACGGTCTACTCTTGTTCTGAATCCAGCTAATTCTCACCCTGGAGCTCATCACAAATGAATCTCACAGTTTCCATTTTGAAAACTCATTTCGTATGTCATCTCACTAGCTTTCTCCTTTATTCTACTTTATTCTTAGCACAAGATTGCTCCATATTCAATAAATATTAAATGTGGCAATAATGATGATGACCATGTAAATAAATAAAAAGAAATAATCCTTTTCAAGCCTTTCAAGATTGTCTACACTTATGATTTAAGATGAAAAGAAAAATCATTTCTTGGGGTCAAGTGGAATGTCACTTAGCCTCTTAGTATGTTATTAAACCTACTCGATTCTCCAAAGCCAAAGGATAAAGCTCTAGTGGAGTAAGATCATTCATTCCTGAAGGGACACACAACCCATTCAAATATCATGTTAATAGTATTCTTGGAGATGAAAACAGCATATTTGACCTCTGCAGTTTCATATATAATTGAGTCTTTTCTCTTGTACAAACCTCTTCTAAAGTAGCATTAAACTCGGGGACATCATTGGTTTAAGTGTCTTGCACTGGACTGTGACTGTTTTCACAATAACCACAATATATGCATTTGTATACCTCTCACCCCAGTCACAGAGACTGGTATATAGTAGGTGTTCTTTAGAGGTTTGCTTGTAATTACTTTTAAATGAGTGAGGTCTTTATGCAAATGTTTAATACAAACATACAAACACCCAGCTAAAAGTTATTTGAGGATTTTCAGAAGCTGTCTGCAAATGCAACCCCAACCAACCAGTACTTGGAGTCCCAACATAAAGTGTGCATTTATTTTTATAAATTAAATAACAAACTTTAGTTAAAATGAAGTAGCCCAAGTTGCTGTTCACCTTGACAGCATTCTTGTCAAAGCAAGTCCTGAATTCTTGCTTGACAAACTGTAAATATTAGCCCCACACCACCCCAGTTCCCCTGGAGGAGAAAATGGAAACCGACTCCAGTGTTCTTGACTGGAAAATTCCATAGACAGAGGAGCCTGGAGGGCTATAGCCCATGGGGTTGCAAAGAATCAGACAAGACTCAGCACACACACACACATACCCCTTTCAATCTCACTTCTTACTTATTCAAATGCCTCCTCTACCAGGTGCATTCTCCGACCAGGTCACTGCAGATATTTTCCATTTGTCCATCAAGACCCACTTACCTCTTCATCTGGGAGGCTGACCTNCAGCACACACACACACATACCCCTTTCAATCTCACTTCTTACTTATTCAAATGCCTCCTCTACCAGGTGCATTCTCCGACCAGGTCACTGCAGATATTTTCCATTTGTCCATCAAGACCCACTTACCTCTTCATCTGGGAGGCTGACCTCTTGAGCAACTTTGGCTGTCTCTTGTGCCCTTTGACCTCTGATTGATTGAGCCAATAGGGAAGCTCAGCAAGAAACTAAAGGGAAGAGAGAGGTCAGGGTATTTCTTCCACTGGTTACTTCAGCATAGCTCTGTCCCCTTCCAGCTCACTGCCCCTCCAAGGCAGTCAGCTCTGTACATGAACTCTCTCTGGCCTTCCAGATTTTAGTAAATCCCCTTCTCCTCACCCCTTCAAGGTCATTGCTGTGAACAGGATCTTTGCACAATCTTTTGTAGTTCCCTACACCACACACCCACCTTAAATTAATCTCCTTATAGGTAACAGTGTTTCAATTATCCTAATTTCACTATGCTATTTTTTTTTTCTTTATACCCTGACAGACATCACATTGCCAAAAAGGTCTGTGTAGTCAAAGCTATGGTTTTTCCAGTAGTTCATGTGTGGATGTCAGAGTTGGCCCATAAAGAAGGCTAAGGACAGAAGAATTGATGCTTATGAATTGTGATGCTGGAGAAGACTCTTGAGAGTCCCTTGGACAGCAAGAAGATCAAATCAGTCATTTCTAAAGGAAATCAAGCCTGAATGCTCATTGGAAGGATGGATGCTAAAACTGAAGCTCTAATACCTTGGTCACTTGATGCGAAGAGCCAACTCTTTGGAAAAGTCTCTGATGCTGGGAAAGATTGAAGGAAAAAGAAGAAAGGGATGATAGACGATCAGATACTTAAATAGCATCACTGACTCAATGGACATGAATCTGAGCAAACTCGATACAGAATGCTTGGGGCTGGTGCACTGGGATGACTCGGAGGGATGGTAAGGGGAGGGAGGTGGGAGGGGGTGTTCAGGATGGGGAACACGTGTACACCCATGGTAGATTCATGTTGATGTATGGCAAAACCAATACAATATNAGCAACTTCACTTTCACTTTTCACTTTCATGCATTGGAGAAGGAAATGGCAACCCACTCGAGTGTTCTTGCCTGCAAAATCCCAGGGATGGCAGAGCCTGGTGGGCTGCCGTCTATGGGGTCGCACAGAGTCAGACATGACTGAAGCGACTTAGCAGCAGCAGCAGGAACCCTGTCTACTAATAAACCCATTAAAGGTATCCTTCATTACTGTCACAGTGCTTTTGACCTCTAACATTTCTTTTTATACTTTTCTTAGGATTTAGTTTTCTGCTCAAATCACCAATCTCTTCTTGTATGCTGTCTACTTTGTCCACTAAAGTCCTTAGCATATTGGTCAGTTGTTGTTCAACCACTAAGTTGTGTCCGACTCTTTGCAACTCCATGAATTGCAGCATGCCAGGCTTCCCTGTCCTTCACCATCTCCCATAGCTTGCTCAAACTCATGTCCACTGAGGCAGTGATGCCATCCAACCATCTCATTCTCTGCTGCCACCTTTTTCTCTTACCCTCAATCTTTCTTAGAATCAGGGTCTTTTCCAATGAGTAAACTCTTCACATCAGGTGGCCAAATTATCATAGCCTCAGCTTCAGCATCACTCCTTCCAATGACTATTCAGAGTTGATTTCCCTTAATATTGATTGGTTTTATCTCCTTGCTGTCCAAGAGACTCTCAAGAGTCTTCTCCAGCACCACAGTTCAAAATCATCAATTCTTTGGTGCTCAGCCTTCTTCACAGTCCAACTCTCACTTCCATACATAACTACTGGAAAAATTGTAGCTTTGACTATATGGACCTTTGTCTGCAAAATAACATCTTTGCTTTTAAATATGCTCTCTAGGTTTGTCATAGATTTTCTTCCAAGGAGCTAGATTTTCTTTAAATTTTATGGCTGCAGTCACTGTCTGCAGTGATTTTGTGTATGCATGCATGCATATGTGCTAAGTTGCTTCAGTCATGTCTGATTCTGTGTGATGCTATAGACTGTAGCCTGCCAGTCTCATCTGTCCATGAGATTTACCAGGCAAGAATACTGGAGTTGATTGCCAAGCCCTACTCCAGGTGCTCTTCCCAACACAGGGATTGAACCCACATCTTTTATATCCCCTGCCTTGGCAGGTGAGTTCTTTACCACTAGAACCACCTGGGAAGCCCCAGTGATTTTGAAACCCGGCAAATAAAATCCGTCACTATTTCTAGTTTTCCCCATCTATTTGCCATGAAGTGATGGGACCAGATGTCATGATCTTAGTTTTTTGAATGTTGAGTCTTAAACCAGCTTTTCAGCTCTTCTCTTTAACCTTCATCAATAGGCTATTTAGTTCCTGGGGCTCAACAAAACTGGGCTAGGAAGGACATTTATTGTATCCGGTGGATTATTAATGGGAATGTTACCATTGTTACAGGGAATGCTACAAGAGTGTTTCAGATCTATTAAACCTCCTCCACTCTCCTCCTAGACAAGGGAAGATGCTCTTACTGTATCTCTAAGACCCTAGGGTCCTCAGAAGAAAGGCCATGTGAAGACACAGCTAGGAGTCTACCATTGACAAGCTGAGAAGAGACCTCTCACCAAAACCAATCCCACTGGCACCTTGATCATGACTCTAGCCTCCAGAACTAAATCAAGTTCTGAACCATTGAAGTGGTAACACTGACTCCAAGATGCTAGACTACTGGAGAACTAACCCTCAGTTCGGTTCTGCTCAGTTCAGTCGCTCAGTCATGTCTGACTCTTTGCGACCTCATGAATTACAGCATGCCAGGCCCCCCTGTCCATCACCAACTCCCGGAGTTCACCCAAATCCACGTCCATCGAGTCGGTGATGCCATCCATCCATCTCACCTTCTGCTGTCCCCTTCTCCTCTTGCCCACAATCCCTCCCAGCATCAGGGTCTTTTCCAATGAGTCAGCTCTTCCAATGAGGTGGCCAAAGTATTGAGTTTCAGCTTCAGCATCAGTCCTTCCAATGAACACCCAGGACTGATCTCCTTTAGGATGGACTGGTTGGAGAACTAACCCTGCTGCTGCTGCTGCTGCTGCTGCTGCTAAGTCGCTTCAGTCGTGTTCGACTCTGTGAGACCTCAAAGACGGCAGCTCATCAGGCTCCCCTTTCCCTGAGATTCTCCAGNAGTCATGTTCAGCTCTTTGCGACCCCATGGACGGTAGCCTCTGTCCATGAAATTCTCCAGGAAAGAATACTGGAGTAGGTAGACATTCCCTCACAGCCACCCTGTCTGCACACTCATAGACACTCAGTCCCACCTTCCTGCACATGCAGGCTCACGTTCATTGACTCTCAAGCCCCCCACACACCGCATGCTGTATATTTATACCACAGAGCTTTTGAGGGGAGGACTGGATTGAATCCTGCTTCCCTTACTGGTTAACCGCGTGACCTGAACCCAGGGGCACCCCCTTTGCTCCCATTTTCCTTATCTGGAAACTGGCAGCAGCTGTGGGGTCTGCCTCCCAGGTGGCTGGGCAGACCGGCCATTGATGACGGGCAGTGGCCGGTTCGCGCTGTTCCCGCACGTCAGTCCTCAGTGCTCAGTAGCGAGGACTCACACGTCACAGTCACTCTCACTTCCATTCACACCCCAGAATTAGCAGAAGGTGCGGCCAGAAAGGGTAATTCACTTCTCCATACAGTCATTCACCCGGCGCATTCCCCTCCTGTGGTCTTGCATCTGCTCTGGCCCTGCCTGTTCTTTTGACGGCTCTCTCCAGGAGCCCACACTCACCTTGGTCCTCCTCTCTGCCCCCGCGTGGGCTGCCTGGCCTGAGGGTGCATAGCACAACCTCTGCCTCTTGCAGCCTGGCTCCCTCCATCAGCCCATCCTGCAGCCTCACACCTGGTCCCCAGGAGCCAGGCCTGCTCCCGGCCCTCCTGGGAGGCTGAGGTAATTGGCTCAATTAATCAGCTCAATTAGCACCTTCTGGGTGAGTGGATCAGCTCAAAGCCTACCCAGCCTCTGTCAAGTGGGCTCTGCCTGTGCCAGCATGGTGCTAAGCACAACGGCAGGGGCAGAGGTCATGGCTAGAGGGCTCTCTGCCCTGGACACGCTGGCCACAGGGTGAGGAGGTCAAGCTGCCCACATAGGGCACTGGACCTGTGTCCTTGCAGAGTGGTCCCAGGGCTGCTGGTCATGATCATGGTCAATGGTCATGATCAATAGCCTCCACCCTCTCCTCTCCTGCTCCTGGATCCGCACCTCCTTCCTGCTCAGGCTCAGACCCCCCTCTTTCCAGCAGCCTCCCATGCTGAGTCCCCGGCTAATGCTTGCACCTACTCTGAGTGACTGCGTCCAGAGGTCGGCTACAGTGAGAGAGGTGACTTGCTCCCTTCACTCACCAGTACCTTCCAGGTAGGTTTACAGATGTGATCCAGTCCTTATGGGNAAAGCTGGACTAGCAATCCTTGTATCAGACAAAATAGACCTTAAAATAAAGAAGATTACAAGAGATAAGGAAGGACACTTCATAATGATCAAGGGATCAGTCCAAGAGGAAGACATAATAATCTATGCACCCAACATAGGAGCATCTCAATACATAAGACAAACACTAACAGACATGAAAGGAGAAATTGACAGTAACACAATAATAGTCCCATAATTAGTTCTCAAGTCTTTAGAGCTTGTATCCCTAGACTGTGAACTTCACAAATGCTTCTCAATTCCTCCTCCATCTACCCATAAGGTGGGACAGGATTGCTGAAGTGGGCTAAAGTTAGATATTTCTCTTCTCTCATATGGAATCTAGGGCTGCCTGGAATGAAATCAAATCCCTTCTGCAAAGTTAGGCTCTGATAAAAACCCCAGCAAAGCAGGATTCAAGTATTTAGTCTCTCCTGAGGGCAGGCCTTCTTAAGAACAGACTGCTATGGTATGTTTCATAATGGTCCCTTTCTGACTTTCCCACCTGGAAGCATAAGGAGAATTTTCTCCATTTATGGAAAACCTGATCAAGCTCCTGGAGATATTTCTCCTTATAGAATAGAGGCCTCCTATGACCGGGTCCTCTAGAGTGCTTAAATCTTGGAGTTGTCCACCGAGTACCCAGCAATCACAGTTCAGGCTTTCCTACCCTGACACTGGTTCCCACATAGTTTCCAGTTATATGTCTATGCTCCAGGAAGCTGTAATTCTTTGTATCTGCCTATCTGTCTCTTAGGTCTTGGACACAAGATTACTCTTTGTCATTTCCTGTCTTACAGATCCAAGAAGAGTTGCTGATTTTTGTCTGCTCGATTTTTTCACTTCTTATTAGGATGAAGTGGTGACTTCAAGCTTCTTATAAGCAGAATAGGAAACCAGTGGAACAAACTAATTTAAAGGTCTTTAGAGACAAAGGGAAAACCTATAACTTGACATAGATTGACTCTTCAAGTATGAATTGCCTTTTAGGGAAAAAATCCACCTGGCCTTTGCCAAGATAGAATCAGATGGAATTGGAAAGGGAAGGAGAAAGGATAGCATCAGAAATGAAATAATAATAACAGATCTAATATTATATACCTATATTATTTTATTTAATCCTTACAATAATCTGATGAAATGTGTTTTATCTCCATTTAATAGATGAGGAAACTGAGGCTTAATAGCTTGAGCAAGATCACAGGGATAATAAGCACCGCAGCAAAAATGGGGCTCTTTACCACTCTGTAATACAATGTTGCCAAAGTTTTCAAAAGAGTGAATAAGGAACTAAATAAAAAGAATTACTATGATAAGATTTTTTAGTAAATTCCTCAGCTTGTTATTTTCCTTATCTTGTCTGTTTCTCTGTAATAATTAGCAGCAATGGACATTAGAAACTGGTTACAATAAGACATATTTGTTTTGAAGTTTAGATACTACTCAAGAACCAAGTTTACAGAAAGTTCTCCCAAGGTGAAAAGTAGATGATGGTCAAAATTAACAGGGTAAGAAAAAAATAGGCTCATTCCTTAGGAAATATAAACAGTAGTCAGAAGCATATGGGACATTCATGTGGTCCAGGATATGGAACCTGAGCCCAGGAGTTAAAAGTCCTATGAAAGTTCCCCAAAATAAACAGTCCGTTATACTGTTTCAGCATCTCAATCTACAGTTGGACTATCAATTTATTTCTTAGGTCTGCGCATTTATCCATTCCTCCAAGTCACTCATTATCTGTGTTATAGTCCTGACTAATGTGTTTGTGAGCAGGCATTCTTGCAACATACGGTTCCTTTCAGCCTTGAAGCCCTTCTTTATAAAATTACCCCTCTCCCAAGTCTGTTATAGGTTCACAACTGAGATGCAAACATGGACAAACAGGGAGTGACTCAGAAAGACAGCCACTGAACAAAGGACCCTAATGTTCATAGTCTTGGGGTTAGATAGCTCTAATTAGGCATACCTCCCACTTCCTCCTCCCCTTGCCATTACAATCTATTGGAAGAAAGGTAGAAAGGAGGGAATGAGGGATAAAAGAATAAGATAAATTATTAAAAGTTACCAAATACCTTCCATATTTCATATGCTGTGTTTTGACATGTCTGTGGGCTTTAAGTTCACTTAATAGTCAAAAAGGACCTCAGACTTCCCTCTTGCAGTTTATTTTCCTTTGTCTTCAGAATTGAATATCCATTGCATAAAAAGTATATTTGGGTTAGCTTCTGATCAAGATAATATAATAAGTTTATGCTTTGATATTCCCCTCTGCTTTAATTACACAATGGGCAAAGTAGAAAAGCAGAAAAAAAAAAGGCATAGTTGTAAGCAGCTCTATAGTCAAGACATACAACAGAAACACTGTGTGAGACAGGATCTGAAAGCTGGACAGTTTTAGAATTCAAAAACAAGCAGTTTGACCAAAGCTCTACTCCTATAATTGGTATAGATCAACATTCATGAAGACAGAGATTAAACCCTCCACTATTCACTGGCAATAAATAGGGGAATTTGAGTGTTCCCAAATATGTGAACTGTGAACTTCCAGATGTACAGGCTGGTTTTAGAAAAAGCAGAGGAACCAGAGATCAAATTGCCAATATCTGCTGGATCATCGAAAAAGCANGAAGGAATGATGCTAAAACTGAAACTCCAGTACTTTGGCCACCTCATGCAAAGAGTTGACTCACTGGAAAAGACTCTGATGCTGGGAGGGATTGGGGGCAGGAGGAGAAGGGGATGACAGAGGATGAGATGGCTGGATGGCATCACCGACTCGATAGATGTGAGTTTGATTGAACCCTGAGAGATGGTGATGGACAGGGAGGCCCGGTGTGCTGCAGTTCATGGGGTTGCAAAGAGTTGGACATGACTGAGCAACTGAACTGAACTGAAAGAGTACTGAAAACATATATCTGATGCCTTGCCACATGAACATGTGTGAAAGGGGGGGAAAGCTGCTTTGGCCATGTCTAAGACTGAATAACAAGTGTCATCAGTCTGCACAATAGAAAAAGTTACAGTCACAATGTCTAAAACACTCAGGGCCCTGAGAAATACAATTGAATTCTGTTGGCAATAATCCACTGTAAGCCTCTAGCTTCTGTTAGCTTGTTTAAGTGGCCATATTAAGATAAACATTTCTTAATGTTGCTTTACCTTTAAGTTCTTAATTAACAGAGATGTTAATTAAATAACGGTTTCCCTTTGTTCTCATGGGACTCCATATCATTTCTTTTGGACTATCATCAAGGGACAGGAAGAAAGTTTAGAAAATGATTTAAGTACCAGAATGCCAGCATTTTTGTGATAATTCCCTGAGCCCAAATTTCCACAGGCAATTAAAAAAAAAGCAGATGACACATGCACGTACAGTGGATTGCATTACAGAAGAGGAACTCTGAGTTTAGGGAACCCAAATTGTTAGAATATGTAGTGAACATGCCTGCTCTTCACTCTAGATGAAGACATATTATACTGGAAAGTAAGAAAATCTGTCCTTTGCACCAGAGGGAAATGCTGTCTCTAATATCCAATCATGAACTTGATAAGCATCCATTTATGTCCTAAATAAACAGCAGTCAGTGCCTCATGAAGGATGTTCAAAAACATAAAGGACCCATGGATAATTGTCTTCCAACAAATATGTAAAAAGATTATCAATATCATTAGTGAACTGTATGATATAGTATACCCATTGTTGTTTGTTGTTTAGAGGCTAAGTTGTGTCTTGAGTCTTTTGCAACCCATTAGACGGTAGCCCTCCGGGCTTCTCTGTCCATAGGATTTCTCAAGCAAGAATACTGGAATGGGTTGCCACTTCCTTTTTTGGGTGTCTTCCTGATCCAAGGATCAAACCTGCATCTCCTGATTGACAGATCAGGTGGATTCTTTACCACTGAACCATCTGGGAAACCCAGTTACACTGGGTTAAAAAATTAAAGTCTCAAAACAAAGTGTTGACTGAAGTATGTTGTTGTTGCTTAGTTGCTAAGACATATCTGACTCTTTTGTGACCCCATGGACTGTAGCCCACCAGGCTCCTCTGTCCATGGAATTTCCCAGATAAGAATACTGGAATGGGTTGCCATGCCCTCTTCCAGGGAATCTTCCCAACTCAGGAATTGAACCCACATGTCTTACATCTCCTGCATTAACAGGCAGGCTCTTTACCACTAGCACCACCTGGGAAGCCTGTGTTAATCTCTATATCTAACCATTTAACTAACATTTTTAAGCTTCAGTCTATATGTAAATCTGGGAAAATAGTAAATGTTACATTCAACATCTCACTGCTCCCCAATCCATTCAGTTTAGTCTATGAGACTGCGATCATCATCTTTACTCTGCCTTTAATATCATTCAATTCTCCATGGTTTATCTGTTATTTTCCATTGCAGCCTGTATCAAGGCCTATTTCCATAACAAGATTTTCCTAAATCTTATCACTACACTTTGCTCTAAAAAGCTTTGTCTGAATAAAAACATTACTATCAATGACCAATAATAATTTCAGTGTTACATTTTATGGCACTCCATAGTTTAAAATGATTTACACATTATGTCACTCATATGACATTCAAGTGAAGATGAGCTACAGTGCAAAACTAATTTTATATCTGCTGACTCTAATATTTTGCATCTCCTCACACACTCAGCACTAAGATCTTTCAAAAAGTTCACGTTTAAAGGTATACCACAATATTGCTTTTTATAAGCATTTTCCTGGTAGAAGGCTTTTTTTAAGACTGAAAACCAAAAGATGTTTTATTTACAAACTTAAACTCATCAGTGATAATAAAAATGAAGCATCTTGTTAAGTCTTGCCTTTGCAGCATGTTCAGTGGCCCTGTTCTGTCCAGGTACAACATAATCTGGTTGCCTAATAATGGGTAGATATGTAACAGTCCATAGAAAAACTCTGAGAGGGTAGAATATGGTCAGTTACAACCTTATCTATACTACACAATTCTTCTGACACACAGAAATGAGCATTCTAACAGAAAGACCCTATGCAAAATGATGGAGGATCCAATATAGAAGGATCCAATTAGAAGAATTCTATACACAAGCCTCTCACTTGCCAAGGGAGACCCATTCTGGCTTAAATCTAAATTTCTCTATACACAGTTTCCCCACAAGTTGGATTCATATGCTTAAAAGCCACGATCTTGAGGAGTCCTAATGGCCAAGGATTAGAAACTATGCAGGACAGAGGAAGATGAGAAGAGCAGAACTGCTCTCTTCCTTTTTCACTACAGAAATCCTGTTACATATAAGCTTTGTTTTTAAGGCCTGAATGTTAAGACTGCTTAATCAGTTCCATGTCGGGGAAAACATATATTAGAAATTTCAGCAAATGAAGAGAACTACAAATTTCTATTATCAAAAAAAGACCTATTCAATAGCCATTTATTAATAATATTAATTCTTTATTCTGCTTTATGTTACTGTTTGTCTATCAGTGTGCATGATTCCTTATATTTCTGGTCTTTGTGATCCCATGGACTATACAGGAATTCTCCAGGCCAGAATACTGGGGTGGGTACCCTTTCTCTAGGGGATCTTCCCAACCCAGGGATCAAACCCAGGTCTCCCACATTGCACGTGGTTTCTTTACCCACTGAGTCACAAGGGAAGCCCAAGAATACTGGAGTGGGTGGCCTATCCTTTTTCTAGAGGATCTTCCCAAACCAGGAATCAAACCAGGATCTCCTGCACTGCAGGCGGATTCTTTATGAACTGAACTATCTGGGAAGCCCCATATTTCTGCTTACTTTGCAAATTACTTATGATAAACCATGTACTTTTTATTTCTGCAAAATCTCTAATATAGCTATTTTAAAATTAGTTTAAAATGTATGAATTTTTTAAAATCTTTATTTTCTCCATACAATTTTGGCTGTAGGAAGGATTAATAATTTTTAATGTCAAAAACCTGTTTTTGTTAACTTTTATAAATAAGAGAGTTATTGGGAAAAAGATAAAATAAGTGGATACCAGGTTGAATTCAAGTTCCAGTGAAAAGGATAAGGTAGCAAAAGACAAAAAACAAGAACAGATGGGAGGAACGAAATTTAAAAAGAGCTGTTAGCCAACCAAAACTGACCATAAAAATGAACGCAGCCAGGTTAGACATAAATACAAACGGGACTAAGATATACTGTGTAGGTAAATTATTCATCTTGTAACAGGAAAAAATTAATACAGTTATGTGAAACATACCATATGTAATTGGATTTCTCCAATAAATTAATAAATTTTTATAAACTGTAGGTCTCTGTTAAAACTAACAGAGATTATAATGGAGATAAGGACATTATATGTGCAAAAGGGACACATTACTAACAGGACTACTTAGAATGCAAACAGCAAGCAAAATCGGACTTCTGTGACATTCATGGATTAAACTCTAGGTAAAGAGAAGAAAATAAATTGGACTTTTGGCATTCACAAAAATTCTGGACTGATATTTCTTAGCCTTGGATAGCTGAACAGAATCATCCAGAAATTTTATCTAAAACTTACTTCAGAATTATACAAAGTTGAATTAGATAAATATGCAATTTTACAGAACCTTCCATGGATTTTTAGTTTGTGATTTATGATTCTGCTTTCTCTGTAATGTAGGTTATGATGATATTTACAACTGTCTACCATGGAAAAAGCAGATAGAAGTGGTAAATGATTAGAGTTCTGAGTTCTTAAAGAAACTGTATTACTTCCACACTCACCTCATTTCGAGCCTCTGGTTTAGGCATAAGAATGATGAAAAACTATTAAATTAGCATGATGAAGAAAGTTACTTCTAAAAATTAAGGGACTTGAATTCTAATGTATGTCCACATTTATTTCTTGGGTACAATAAAATCCAAAAGCTCAGAAAAGAGTACTTCAATGAATGGGAACTCAAGACACCATAGAATAGACTCATATCCTTCTCAAGAAAGTAAATATTATCTACATTCAATGATAACAACCATGAGCATCTCTTATGCTCAAATGTTGAAAGGCTCAGCTTTTGAAAGGCTGTAAATTCCAGTTGAGACGTTTCAAATCCTGAAAGATGATGCTGTGAAAGTGCTGCACTCAATATGCAAGCAAATTTGGAAAACTCAGCAGTGGCCACAGAACTGGAAAAGGTCAGTTTTCATTCCAATGCCAAAGAAAGGCAATGCCAAAGAATGCTCAAACTACCACACAATTTCACTCATCTCACATGCTAGTAAAGTAATGGTCAAAATTCTCCAAGCCAGGCTTCAGCACTACGTGAACCATGAACTCCCTGATGTTCAAGCTGGTTTTAGAAAAGGCAGAGGAACCAGAGATCAAATTGCCAACATCCACTGGGTCATGGAAAAAGCAAGAGAGTTCCAGAAAAACATCTACTTCTGCTTTGTTGACTATGCCAAAGCCTTTGACTGTGTAGATCACAATTAACTGTGGAAAATTCTGAAACAGATGGGAATACCAGANGGTGGGATGATTTGGGAGAATGGCATTGAAACATGTATACTATCATGTAAGAAACGAGGCGCCAGTCTATGTTTGATGCAGGATGCAGGATGCTTGGGGTTGGTGCATGGGGATGATCTGGAGGGATGATGTGGGGTGGGAGGTGGGAGGGGGGTTCATGTTTGGGAGCTCATGTACACCCATGGCGGATTCATGTCAATGTATGCCAAAACCAATACAGTATTCTAAAGTAAAATAAAGTAAAAATAAAATTTAAAGAAAAAAAAGAATACAATAGCATATCTTTAAAGCACTGAAAGAAGAAATCTATTGATTCTGAATTCCATTCCCAACATAAATATTCGTTAAAACTGCCAGCAAAATAGTCTCTTTTTTTGGATAAAATAAAGATTAATTCATTAGCAATACATACCCACAGCAAGAAATGTTAAAGGAAATTCTTCAAGCAAAAGAAGTGTGACACCAGAAGCAAACCTGGATGTAGACAAAGAAGTGAGAAGTGCCAGAAATAATCAAATAAAGGTAATCATTAAAGACTTTTTCTTATTTTTGATCACTTTAAAGATAAATTGACAGTCTAAAGCAAAAATAGTAACAAGACTGTATGCAGAAGTAAAATGCGTGACAACCACAGAACAAAAAATAAAAGAGCAAATATAATGGCAGTGGTACAAGCTGCTTAAACTTTACATGAAGTGATACAGTAATATTCGGAGGTTGTGATATGTGACACATGTATACTGTAAACCTTAGAGCATTCACTATATATGTTTTTAAGTGTATTAACCAATAATCCAATAGTATAAACAGAATCATAAAAATATTCAAATTTTAAAAAGCAGAGGACAGAGGAGACAAATAGAAAACTACATTGTGAGTATAAATTTTTTAAAAACAACATAAGTAACAATAACTACACTACATGAAAATGATGTGAAAACCATAATTAAAAGGCAGAAATTGTCAGATTGGACAATGCAATAAGAGCCAAATAAGAAATTATGAAACACTTTAAATATAAAATAACAGAGGGGTAAAAAGTAAAAGGATGGAAAAGATACGTCATGCAAGCACTATGCAAAAGAAAACTGAAGTGAATATACTGTCAGATAAAAAATAGACTTCAAAACAAGGAATAGCACCATAACTTACTTAGAAAGAAATTGGTTCATCAAGAACTGATGAATTATATAGACTCATTACCATTGTATAGATCATAACAATCTTAAATGTTTATGCACCTAAAAACAAAACTCAACAATGCATCAAAGAATAACTGACAGAACTGTGGGAAAATAGACAAATCCATTTTTGTAGCTGGCAACTTCACCATTCTTCTCTTAGTAAAAAGCAGAAAAAGTAGGAAGATATTCTCAAAGATATAGTAGACCTGAAGAACACCATCAACCAAGTTAACCTAGTTGATATTTATAGGGCACTCAGGAATGCACATTATTTTCAAAAACAATGGAATGTTCACCAAGACAGATGATATTTGGGGCTAGGAAACAAACCTTAACAAATTGAAAAGAATTAAAATCATACAAAGTATGTTTTCAGACCACAATGGAATGAAACTTAAAATTAAAAACAAAAAGAAATGTGAAAATTTTTCAGAAATTAAATAATACATCATAAATAATCTGTGTATCACAGATAATCATGAGAGAAATGAGAAAAATATTCTGAATATAATGAAAGTAGAAAACTGATACAAGAAAATTTGTGAGCCTCCATAAAAGCAGTAAGTTTATAGTAGTATATTCTTACATTAGAAAAACAGGAAATAGACCAAATAATTAATATAAGTTTTCATCTTGAGAAAGAAGGACAAAATAAATTCAAAGTAAGTACAAAGAAAGGCAAAAATAATGCAATACCAAGAAGAAAAACTTAGTGAACCCATATTGTGTCATAAAAGTAATTTTTCAATGCCATAGTACTTAAATCAAACTCATGCATTACTATTAAGAGCAAAAAGATTAAATGACAGTGCTTATTAATTATAATTTCCACATATAATAGAATATGCCATTTCTACATTTATGTGTAGTATTATCTACTGACATTTTTTCCAAGCAATTATTTTAAAGAAAGAGTATATATATACAGGTAATTTATCTTTTATCAGCTTCTTTAAACCTTTTCTAAAATTGTGGTAGAAATTAGTGTTGGGAAAGGTAGTTTCATTCATGCAGCCTTTCAACATCCCACCACCCCTCCGTAACCCCCAACCACAGTCACATAAAAATGGGCCTTGGGCCTCAAACTCTTCCTTACCAAGAGATAAAAAGCCCTCACAGTCTAAGCTGGGCTTATCACTTTGTGTGAGAATATCTTTCCATATTACAAGCCTCACTTCATGGCAAATAGATGGGGAAACAGTGGCTGACTTTATTTTTCTGGGCTCCAAAATCACTGCAGATGGTGACTGCAGCCATGAAATTAAAAGACGCTTACTCCTTGGAAGGAAAGTTATGACCAACCTAGACAGCATATTACTGTCAGAGACATCACTTTGTTAACAAAGTTCAGTCTAGTCAAGGCTATAATTTTTCCAGTTGTCATGTATGGAGGTGAGAGTTGGACTATAAAGAAAGCTGAGCACCGAAGAATTGATGCTTTTGAACTGTGGTGTTGAAAAAGACTCTTGAGAGTCCCTTAGACTGCAGGGAGATCCAACCAGTCCATCCTAAAGGAGATCGATCTTGGGTGTTCACTGGAAGGACTGATGTTGAAGCTAAAACTCCAATACTTTGGCCACCTGATGCAAAGAGCTGACTCATTTGAAAAGACCCTGATGCTGGGAAAGATTGAGGGCAGGAGAAGAAGGGGATGACAGAGGATGAGATGGCTGGATGGCATCACCGACCCAATGGACATGGGTTTGGGTGGACTCCTGGAGTTGGTGATGGACAGGGAGGCCTGGCGTGCTGCGGTTCATGGGGTCTCAAAGAGTCGGACATGACTGAGCGACTGAATTGAACTGCACTGAACTGAACACACGCGTGTGTGCATGTGTGCTAAGTCACTTTAGTTGTATCCAATTCTTTGAGACTCTGGACTTTAGCTTGCCAGCCTCCTCTATCCGTGGGATCCTCCAGGAAAAAATACTAGAAAGGGTTGCCATGCCCTTCTCCAGGGGATGGAACCCTCTTCTCTTATAGGTCCTGCACTGACATGCAGATTCTTTACCACTAGTGTCACCTGGGTACCCCACAAGCCCAATACCTGCTCTTTTTTTCTGTGTAAGCACTTGGCCAAACCCACTGCTATATATGTCCTCTGTGGAGAGTGCACATGGGCCTTTCTAATAAGGTATGAGAGGGGGACACATAGGCCAATTGCCTTTCATTTGGTGCTGGGAAATACCAAATGACCTGGAGGAATGATACTCACTATTGAAGCAGCTTCTCTAAAATAAGGTTATATGTCACTTCCCAAACAACACATTCAATAATGGAGAAGTACATCTAAATCTTTGAGGAGGTAATCTGATATTCATTAAAATATATTTATTAGTAATCTATAATATGCTATACATTTAGCAATGTCCATCCACAATCCTCATTCAAGAATATATCCTAATTTATGGTCCTTTTCAAATGACTGCTATCTCCATTCTACCTTTATCTTCAGCTACTTTCATTATTGAATGCTCTGTGTGCTCAGTCATGTCTAACTCTTTGTGACCCTTTGGACTGTAGCCAGTCCAGCTTCTCCATCGATGGGATTTTTCAGGCAAAAATACTGGAGTGGGTTGCCATGCCCTCCTCCAGGGGATCTTTCAGACCCAGGGATCAAACCTGTATCTCCTGTGCCTCTTGCACTGCATGTGGATTCTTTACCTTTGAGCCATCGAGAAGCCCTTCACTCTTGAAGCATGGGTTAAACTAAGACCAGTTTCTGTTCACCCAAAATTCAACTTTATATCTTTCAGATTGATAAGAAATTAGTCTTTCAAATTCTTATGCCTAATTAAATGCTCACAGTAGTGTATTTACAATTCCCTGTTTATTAATCCAGAATTAAACTCTATCTACTTTGAATTTCCAAACTACATGGTTCATATCTGCCTTAACAAAGGCTATATCATTCTTCCTTGTATCATAGTCATTTTTCAAAATGATTTGTATTTTCTTTGTGGAAAATTCTCCCCATCTACATTCAGTACTACAATCTGAATTGGCTTCATAAACTGTTTTCCATCCACGTTTTAATGTAGGTGTGCCCATATGATAAAAAATCTCATAAAAGGGAGGCAAACAAAAGTGAGCAATTTCTACCTAATGATTTTAAAAACAATGATATGTTAGTCCTTCCACCCCTTCTTCCAGCTTTCTATTACCAGAATGTGGTGCTGTTTGTGAAATACTTTATTCTTAGAGATGATAAGGCAACTAGATAGACAACTGGGTCCTTAATATCATGAACCATATCAACTGTGAATCACTTAGATTATAATCTGAAGAATAAATACTACTTTTCAATGAAGCCACTGCTATTTTGCTTTGTTAAAGCACTTAAATAAATTTCCATTAAAATAAATATGTCTTACAAATTCCTTGGAGGCAGGAATCATATCTTCTTTTTAAATTTTTTTTATTCACTATCTTTCTTAGCAGAATGATTTATGCATAATGAGTATTCAATAAACATTTGTTGCATTGAACATACTTCCCCAAATGTTCACTAGATAACATCTTTATATAAGCAGACCAGTCACCAAAGGAATAAAACTGGATCACACAGTAGAGAAATAAAGATAAGCCTTCTTCTGTAAGCCTTGCACAAATTGAAAGCTTATTATAAGAAAGTGGGGAGGGACAGGGGGAAGAGAAAGGAAAGGAGGGAAAGAGGAGAGAAGGGGATGGGAGAGGAAAGAAAAGGAAGGGAAGGGAAGAAAAATCACTGCTCTTTCACATGACCAAGTGTTAGGTGATTTGTTAAGCAGCACTATATAACCAGAACAATCGTAATTATACTCATCCTCTTTATATTATTATTAAAGTAACTTTTGGAAATTCCCTGCCAGACTGGTGATTAGGACTCCAAGCTTCTACTGCAGGCCTGTAGGGGGCATGGATTCAATCTCTGGTGGGAACTAAGAATGCTTAAGACATGTATGGCAAAAAAAAAAAGACATTCCTTGCAAATGGTACCTGTCATGTAGTAAGCGCTCAATAAATGCTAGCTATTTTTTTAAAGTAACTTTTAAACACAAATGAGTAAGATGATTATTTGAAGTCTTGTGCTTTGCAGTTCAAAAATCCTAAATTTGTACCAAATAGTTACTAAGTATGTGGAGAGAAGGGTTGAATAAATGAAGCTCAGGGGATTGCTATTTTGTACACTATTGTGATGGATATAGGACACTGTGCATTTGTCAAAACCCAAAAAACTTTGCAATATCTTAATATATGCAAACTGTGGAAAATTCTGAAAGAGATGGGAATACCAGAGCACCTGACCTGCCTCTTGAGAAACCTGTAAGCAGGTCAGGAAGNATAAGTTGCTTGTATATTTTTGAGATTAGTTGTTGTCAGTTGCTTCATTTGCTATTGTTTTCTCCCATTCAGAAGGCTGTCTTTTCACCTTACTTATAGTTTCCTTTGTTGTGCAGAAGCTTTTAATTTTAATTAGATCCCATTTGTTTATTTTTGCTTTTATTTCCGAGGATTGGGAGCTTGTGTACACCTGTGGTAGATTCATGCCGATGTATGGCAAAGCCAATAGAGTATTGTAAAGTCAAATTAAAAAAATAATAAAAAAATTAAAAATAAATAAATAAATAAATAATAAAATAAAATAAAATGGTGGAAGAAATAGGCATTTAAATAAAATTGAAGAATATAAAAAGAAGGCCAGTATATGAGAGGGGGGTTGCCAATATATGTTTAATCATAATTTCAGAGTAGAAGAAAAAATTGGAAATTATCATTCTATTGGTATTTTATGCTGCTTAAATAAATATAATAGTTTTGAGAAAAGCTAGAACCCAGGGAACGCGTTAGTCACTCAGTCATGTCCAACTCTTTGTGACCCCATGGACTATATATAGCCTGCCAGGCTCCTCTGTCCATGGAATTCTCCAAGCAAGAATACTGGAATGAGTAGTCATTTCCCTTTCCAGGGGATCTTCCTGGCCCAGGGAATGAATCCAGGTCTCCTTCATTGCAGATTCTTTACCATCTGAGACACCAGGGAAGCCTAGAACATAGAGAATGCCCACCAAAATATCTGTACAAGCCTTCTACAGTTCCATAGAAAGCTGATAGAAGACACAAGACTTCCAGACCACAGAAAAGGACTTGACTGCAGCAAAATAATACAAGGATTATCAGTCTAGTTGCAAAGATTCAGTTCTACAGAGCAGCAAGGAAAGATAGAGTAAACCCACACATATATGAGGATGTACTACAGGAGAGGACTTCCCTGATAGCTCAGTTGATAAAGAATCCACCTGCAATGCAGGACATCCTGGTTCAATTCCTGGGTGGGAAGATCCACTGGAGAAGGGATAGGCTACCCACTCCAGTATTCTTGGGCTTCCCTTGTGGCTCAGTTGGTAAAGAATCTGCCTGCAATGCAAGAGACCTTGGTTTGAGCCCTGGGTTTGGAAGATCCCCTAGAGAAGAGAAAGGTTACTCACCCAAGTATTCTGGCCTGGAGAATTCCATGGACTGTATAATCCTTGGGGTTGCGAAGAGTCAGACATGGCTGAGTAACTTGCACTTTCACTTCACTTTCACTATAGGAGAGGAAGCCTGAACTTAGAGAATCCATTGCTTTTATGACAAGAAGTAAGCACAACTTATTTGTCCAGAGGCCTACCTCATGTAGAACAAGAACCTCACTTTTCAAGACTGTCTTCAGCATACATTAATATATATATGTGGAATCTAGAAATACGGTATGGATGAACCTATCTGCAGAGCAGGAATAGAGATGGAGACATAGAGAATGGACATTGGACATGAGGTGCAGAAGGGAGGATGGAATGAATTGGGAGATTGGGATTGACATATATACACTACCATGTGTAAAATAGATAACTAGTGGGAACTTGCTGTATAGCTAAGGGAGCTTAGCTTGGTGCTCTGTGGTGACTAGATGGATGGGTAGGGATTGAGGGTGGGTGAGAGGTCCAAGAGGGAGGAGATATATGTACACTGATGCAATTAAAAAAAAAAAATTCTGAGAAGCAGCTCAATCAAGAACTTTCAGTTTTGGCCCAGCAAGACTTAGCAAGGCATGGAGATGGACAAGAGGTTCAAAGCAGACAGACCCTCAACATCTCATCCCAACATAAAAATAATTTACTAGAAAAAAAGAAAAGATATTATTCCTCCAATGCAGCAGTCATAATGAATTTAGGAATTCCTGATTTCATTTTTTTACCTCTGCAAATTCCTAAGCTTTTTTGCAGATCATCAACTCATTTTAAAGTATTTTATGTCTGTTCAATCACATTTAAAATTTACATTTAACACTAATTTTAAATTTTCAGAAAAATTGCTTATAATCTAGCTTTAGGAATAAGGCAACAAACAAACAAGATAATTTCAAATTGAGTTAAGTGATGGCAGGAACTAAACAGAACAATATGAGAATATGATTGGGACTAGAATAAGCACTTAGATAGGGAAGTCTGGAAATAATCTTTCTGAGAAGGAAACTTTCATGAAATGTCCTAAAGGACAAAAAAAAGAATCAGCCATTATACAAAATAAAAACAAAGTTCAAAAACAATAACTGAGGAAATCGTTATTTGCAAAGCTGCAACAACAAAATTCAAAAGCTGGAAAGACTTTACATGTCTGAGAAACAGAAACAAGGAAGAAATTACATTAACAAGGCTAATCCATAACTTTGGAGTATAGTGAGCAAAAGAAAGTCACAATAAGGTAAGGAAAGGTAGACAGGGCCAGATGGCATGGAGCATTGGAACTCATGGCAACATTTGATTCCATTCTAAGTATAATGAAAAGAGTTTTGAGCAGGGACATTAGATGATGACCTATATTATAAATGATCCTTGTACTGAGAACAAATTAAAGACAAGAGTAAAAGCAAAGAGACCAGTTACAAGGCTACTGAAGCAGTTCAGGCAAAAGACAATGGTTGCTTTTATGAAAATAGCAGCAGTGAAAAGAAGAAAAGTGAAGACATTTCATATATTTTTAAGATAAGATTAATGTGATTTTCTGGAAGAGAAAGAGCTAAATCAAAGATGAAACAGTTTGGGGGATAGATGGTAATTGAACTGGGAAGACAATGAAAGGAGCAGGTTTGGGTGTGAGAGATGATTAGCAGCTCAGTTTTTAGACATATTAAGTTTGAGATGCAGAGGAGAAGTCCAAATGGAAATATCAAAGATGTTGCTGAATAAATGATCCTGAAGCTCTAAAGAAATACTTGGATTATAAAGATACTTCAGAAGCTCTTGGCACAAAGACAATATTTAAAGTAATGGTGATTAATGTGATCAGAAAGGACATGGTACTCAAGAAGAACCAATATGCCTGCCTTCCAGTATCTGAAGGTCAAGAACTGAGGAGCACCAGCAAAGAACATGGTGAGTCACTACAAGAAGCAAAAGGAAAACCACAAGCGGTGATGTCCTTAAAACTAAGAAAAGAATGAAGAGAATCCTATTGTATCTGATGGTACTGAGAAGTTTCTATTGAATTCCAACAAACTGGATATCACTGAGACTCTGAACATAATCAGGAGTGGAGTGGTGAGGCCAGAAGCTTCAGTGCAATTATTTAAAAAGTAGCCAGCCACAAGAAAAGAGTAACACCTCTGATCTCTGTTGGCAGTGAATCTTCATGTTTAGACAATGCCCCATATCTCTTTCAAAATTTCTGGTACCACCACCATGATATTAAAACTGGGAACCTACGGCAAACTTCTTAATTTCAAAGTGATTCTTTCTGTAAGAAGTCTAATTCTTCCTTTGGCGGTGCTTTTGTGCTAAGTTACTTCAGTCATGTCCAACTTTTTGCAACCCTGTGGACTGTAGCCCGCCAGGCTCCTCTGTCCATAGAATTCTCCAAGCAAGAAAACTGAAACTTATAACTGCAAATTAAAAGAGATGTCAATGGAATCCACTTAAATTCGATTTCATTTTTACAAGACAATGTATTCTAAATTATTAATAGAAATGTTACTTCTTACTATAAGAAAAAAAGATGGAGTAAATTATTCTGAAATCTAGCCAATCTGAAATTCATAATCACTTCATTTGTATGTGATTAAAGCAAATATTTTGGTGGGTTTTAAAAAGTCATTATTACTTTTAAGAAAGAAAAATAAACTAATCCTGAGATTAAGAGCAGAAGAGAAACTGAATCATCCAATCAATCTCTAGGGTTATTTATATAAACATATTCCAAAGTTATCAAGATTATGCAAACCAAACACTAAATATATATATATATATTTAAAAAGTATATATATATATATATATATATCAGTCTAGCAAAATTAGAATATCATACACTGCTTTACAAGGATTTTCTAAGTTTGACATATTTCTTAGTCTTGCTGATGGAGCAATAATGGGGTGACTGGAGGCAGTGGCTTTCTTCCCTGTGTCTCCTGTAATCAGCAGATTCCTCATTCTGCCACGTTATGTTGTGTAAATCTGAACTCTTTACTTAATCTTTTGAGTCTCACTTTTCTCATTTAAAATAAAGATTTATTTATTTATACAACAGACATTTGTTGAACCCCTACAATTTACCAAAATTAGTATCTAAATCATAATATCCATATCATAGTCTGAGAATAAAAATTCCTGACTCAGAGTTAGTACTCAGGTATCATATCAATTCTCATTTTTTCCTATATCAGGGTCTTTACACAAGCTGTTTACTCTGCCTTGAATACTCTTCATCTCCTTATGCCCCAATTTCACCTGACTAACTTATATGAATCCTTCTGATACCAGTCTTCCCTGCTACCTTCACACTACATGAGGTCCCTAAGTTATAAAATATTCTAGTACCCCTGTGCTTTTTCATCATACCATTTATCACGATTATAATTATTTGAGGAATTGTTACTTATTGTTTGCCTCCTCATTATTTTATTTACTTTGGTTAGGACATTATTTTGAGTAAGTGAATGAGCTGGAATTTCATTAGAGAAAAGGATGAAGGGGACTAATTCAAAGATGATTTCAAGCTTTCTAGATTGAACAATTGTTGTCATTAATAAAAGAAAATAAGAGATAAGAGGGAAAAGATCATGAGCTTTTGTTTTAAACCTGCTGGAACAAAAGAGCTGGAAGAGAACATGGTCGGGGGCAGGGGGCGGGGGAGCAGATACTCGAGACAGCTGAAAATATGATAAGAGATGAGAATTGAAGGTTTTATGTGGTAGATTAGCCTGGGAGATTGTGAAGGAAGGCTAAAAGCAGTATGTTGAAGAAAACAATGAAGCACATGTCAAGGGTTGTATAATGGTTAATTTGATGGGTCAACTCGGCTAGGCCATGATACTCAGCTACTTACCCAAACAACAGTCTAGATATTTCTGTGAAAGTGTCTTTTCTTTTTAGATGAGAGTAACATTTAAATCAGAGTGCCTCCTATAATGTGGGTGGGCCTCATTCAATCAATTGAAAGCATTAATAGGAACAAAACCCCTTGTACTCCCCAAAAGAAGGAATTCTGCCAGCAGACTGATTTCACACTCAAACTGCAACAATTCCATTCTCCAGCATGCCAGCTAACCCAAAGATTTGGGATTTGCCAGTCTCCACAACTGTATAAGCCTATTCCTTGTTTTTGTTTTTTTAAAAAAAAAAAAAACTCTTTCTCTAGATAGGATAGATGGATGGATAGAGAGGCAGACAGACAGATATATATATAGAAAGAGATAAACATTCTAATTGGTTCTGCTTCTCTGGAGAACACTAATGAATACAGGCGATTTTGAAAAGAGTAAAAGGGATAACTGATTTAACATGATTTCAAATCACAAAAGAGGCAGAAAGTAAAATTCAAACGAATGACAATCAATCCAGAATCTGTGGTTGTGAATTTTGAATTACTGATGATCTATGCCTGTGGCAACATTAGTATATAGGGGTTTCTGTGACAGATCTTTCATGAAAATAGAAAATAAAGTAAAAGAAAGGGTAAATTTAGGTGATAGTTTGACTGATGAAATATTTACTCATAACTCTGTAAGCCTTAGGCAAAAACAAGCAACAATCTCTATGACCAAAATATTGAGGACTTTGTAACAGAATTTGTAATGTGAAGTAAACTGGACAGTGAAGCCAGTGATGGAGACAACTTCAGTTCCATTTAGCCACAAGCACATGGGAACTACTGAGTCTGAGTCCTTTTTCTGCCTGCTGTCCTAGATTTCAAAACAAAGAATGAGTGACACAAATGTGGCAGAACACTGTTAAGACTCGAATGGATGTTAATAACCATCTACTCCAAATACTTTGTGCTCCTATAAAGTAAGTTTGTTGTCCCAAGATGTTAAGTGACTAACCCAAAGTCATACAGGTACAATTTTTAGAAATAAAAAAAAATAAGATACTAGCAGATCTTTTACAAAACAGTCTTATATTGCCAAAGATGAATTTAGGTAAATCCCATACAACTGGAAGAATTCAATGAACATATAGTATTGGATGTAGAGCCCCAATGCTCACTATCATCCAATAATATTCTAAATTTTTGTTGCCTTAATAATAGGTAGATATATGACAAATAAAAGAATGAATGTAATTTTCTAATTCACAAAAGACTTGCAATACTTTTATTTTACTTACACCATGCTCAGGTGAAACGTAATGATTCTCTAAGGTCATTAAGTTCAGAAGACTTGAATTGGAACCCAGGTTTTCTGACCTTTATTTTTTGACACATTCCTATTTAGACCTAAGGTCATATAATTAATCAGTATGACAGGATAAGACCTCAGGCTTGAGCAATGGACAAGTGGTTTAATTTCCTGGCTGACTTGATAAAACAAGACAGTTTAAAAAAAAATAATAAAGCTTCTAACCAGCTTTATTATTTGAGTTTTGGAGTCTTCAACATCACCAAACTATTAAGTAAAAGGAGCCAAGCTTTTGTATTCCTGATTTATAAGAAACTAAGACATAATTTTTTCTCAAAAGAAGTGCAATGAGTAAATGCAGAAGTAAATCTGTATAAATGAAGCATGTGTTTTTATAGCATTCAAAATCTTTTCAGGTTATCAGAGCATATGAATCCATTCTTAAATTTTTTATTAAAAAAAAAGTTATTCCCTTGTTTCCTAATGAAGCAATAAATCCTTCAGGTCAAGGCATATCCATAGAATATGACACTTTACCTTCAGATTCACATGGCATTGTGATAAATCCATCAGTATGTGCAGTGATGACAGATGTGATAAAGAGATCATCATGGTTTTCACTGCCTATATTTTATTGTTTGTTACAGCCATCTTCTATTTTTGGAAAACATTCCCAGCTGCCTGCAGCAGAGCTAGGAGTCAGAGTTGGAAAATATGTTGTTTTTCTCACAGTTTACAACCTATCTTGCCTACCACTAATTATGCAGTACAGATAGGCAGAAATAATACTAGAAAACATGTCTTGAACACTGGTTTAATAATAACCTTATTTCTGATCTTTCTTCTTTCAGGGTTTTCAAGGATTCATTAAAAATGTCTTCTCTGCAGTGTTTTATAACCTTTTGACATTTTCTTCTTATACCAGTCATGTCAACTTTTTTTCCTTAAGCCTATAAATAGGAAGGTTGAGAAGGAAGAAATGGACACATTAACCCCTGTACATTTGGAACCTGACAATCAGATTTGAGGTAGGAAGACTATATCATTACTTTGGTTTTTATTTTCTTTTAAGGGTATATTGTAAGATGACTAAAGCATGCCATGTAAATTCTGTTATCATCTTAATCATCAGTGAATTACACATGCATTTCATATATAATATATTTACAACTGATACAAGAGTAACGGAACTGTGTTCTTTTGCATGACTTTTTTTCTGAGGACAACACTAGCTGCTTTTAAAACAGTGAAGCATTTTCATAGTTGTTAATATGATCTACAATTATATTTTTCCAGGGAAAAGAAGACAAACTATAAGTGACACAAAATCCTAGACCTTTTGATCACTTTTATGAGTCTAGCTTAACCCTGAAAGTTAAAGTCGCTCAGTTGTGTCTGACTCTTTGTGACCCCATGGTCTATATAATCCATGAAACTCTCCAGGCCATAATACTGGAGTGGGTAGCCTTTTCCTTCTCCAGGGGATCTTTCCAACCCAAGGATCGAACCCAAGTCTCCCACATTGCTTGCAGATTCTTTGCCAGTTGAGCCACCAGGGAAGCCCAGTTTACCCTAGTTTATTATTATTGTTGCTTTATATTTCTATGTTTCAATTATTTTTCCCTCTATAAAATGACAAAATGCACTATAAGTATTTGCTTTCTGTATTACTTGAATTTAGTTGTAAATTTACTGTATTCTCATTATATGAGATAATTTTTAATAAATAACCTATAAGGTTAATGTTAATCAATAGTTAAAACTTCCAATCATTCATCCTTTACCACAACTATTATGCTGATTAAATTTTTTTCTTTTAATAACCCTCCCCCACCATTTCTTACAGGTTATATCTGATCAGACAAATGCATGGAAGAGAAATAATGAAGCAAAATACTTCATACACAGAGTTAATCAGCCCTAATTAAAAAGTGACTATCATACAGAAATATAATAATTGAAAATTCATATTTATTATTAGAATAACCTCTTTCTGAGTATCACATTCTCCTCAAAGATCATCATTTTTATTCATATAAGAACACTACATTTTTGTATAACTTATAAATAGCCCTTAAGAAATGCATTATAATGTGAAAGAAGATATTTCTTATAAATAGAGACAATTTGACATTTACAGTTAACTGAATCACACATCAAAAAAGCGGAGCTAGGGTAGGGAGGTTTACTAAGTCTGTAAGCCATTCAAATTGATGCCTTGACTGAAGAAATAGGCATAACCTATGTTATCAAAGCTACATCAAACATCACTGTTTCAATGAAAGAAAAAAAGACATTTCAATTAGCAATAGTGGTCTGCGGTCATTTAAATGTCTCTAATACCAAGACTAACTGATAAGTTAACTGTATGAAATACTCATCTAAAGTTAAGATAAAAAATTAAAACTAACAAAATATCAGACTGGGTAGCTTAAACAACAGAAATTTATTTTTCACAGCTATGAAAGATGGAAGTCCAAGATCAAGGTGCTGGCAGCTTTGGTTTATTGTGAGGGCCTCTCTCCTTTTTTAGCACAATGCCTTCTTGCTATGTCCTCAAATAATCTTTTCTCTATAGACATCCATCCCTGGTGTCTCTTTGTTTGTACTAATGTTTTATAAGGACATCAGTCAGATTCAATTAGGGCTCACACTTATGGCCTCGTTTTAATTTAATTACTTCTTTAAAGATAGTCTTCCCAAATAAAGTCACATTCTGAGATGCTGAAAATTAAGACTTTGATATATGAATTTTGAGGGAACATAATTCAGCCCATAAATAGAGCTATATCCAATAATAAATGTGGTATTACTTTTCCAAAATATTACTTGAACAACTTTTGCATATAATGAACTACTTTTTCAAAGACTCCGTTTGTAAAAGCATTCTGTAATGTTTTAAGTGTAACTCTGTATGAACCCTTGCCTGAAGAATTCCAAGGATAGGGGAGCTTGGTGGGCTGCCATCTATGGAGTCGCACAGAGTTGGACAAGACTGAAGCGACTTAGCAACAGCAGCAGCAGCTATATGTACCCTAGAGTCAAATTGCAACATTACATAAGCACACTTTTCATCAATTTTTTTATTTTAGTGAAAGCTATCTCTTCTTTTTTTTTTTTTTA
>SJYV01018065.1:1348866-1359966 GCA_006410875.1 Neotragus pygmaeus | reverse complement strand
AAGGAACAATTCCTCATAACAATCTAACTCATATCTGTGAGATATACAAACACAATGACTCTCTGAAACCCAGGTGTATAACAGGCTATGTACCAACCACAAGTACATAAACCCCAGACTGGTTGGTGCCAGAAGACTAACAATTAAGATTCCCAAAACTTCACCTTGTTACCTCACTACCAACTAATCAGAGGAAAGTCATAATTCTGTAATAATCCTCACCTCAAATGTTGCCTTTAAAAACTCTTTCCTGGGGAGTTCCCTGGTGATTCAGTGGTTAGGACTCGGCACTTTCAATACCATATGTGTGTCAGCTGTTCAGTCGTGTCTGATTCTTTGTGACCCCATGGACTGTAACTCACCAGGTTCTTCTGATCATGGGGATTCTCCAGGCAAGAATACTGGGGTGGGTTGCCATTTCCTTCTCCAGGGTATCTTCCCTACCCAAGGATCAAAACCGGTTCTGTTGCATTACAGACAGATTCTTTACTCTGAGCCATAGCCCAGGTTCAATCTCTGATTGAGGAACAAAGATACTGCATGCTGCATAGCACGGCAAAAAACATACAAAAATAAAAACCTTCCCTGAAAGCCATTGAGAAGTTCAGGTCTTCTGAACACAGCTGCCTGTTTTCCTTGCTTGGCACTCTGTAATAAACACTGTACTTTACCACAACCTGGTGTCAGTGGATTGGCTTTGCTGTATGGCAGGTGAGAGTACCCAAGTTCACATCAATAATAATTCTTTGCATGAAACTTAAAAAATCACATCTGTTTAACTTCAAACCATGTGACAGTGAAGTGCCTAAGTTACAGGAAAAGGTAGGAAAAAAATTAACTTCTTATATAGTTTGCTTTCTACTAGATTAAGGAAAGACGTATAGTTCAGGGCCACTGACTGACATTGTTTTGTGTTACAAGAGGGTGCTAAATTGTCACATGTGTTTTTCTTGCAGCTTTTTCCAGTTGGAAAAAAAAATTACTCCCTCCTCAAGTATTGAATAACAAAGCCTAACATCATAAAACAAAATATCTTTTACAAGTAAAATAATTCCGCTGAATGATTATTGAGCATGCTTGTGAAGTCACTCAATCGTGTTTGACTCTTGCAATCCCATGGACTGTAGCCTGCCAGGCTCTTCTGTTCATGGGATTATCCAGGCAAGAATATTGGAGTAGGTTACCATTTCCTCCTCAGGGGATTTTCCCAATCCAGGATCAAACCCATATCTCCTGAGTCTTCTGCATTGGCAGGTAGCTTCTTTACCCCTGAGCCACCTGAGAAGCCCCTGAATGATTACAGAAGTGTACAAATCAAAAGGGACTTCAGAAATACTGGTTGGAGGATACAGAGCCAACAAATTCTACACATGGTAAATTTTAAACGTTTCAAGTTTTAGTTCCCTTCTCTCAAGATAGTGTCACATGGCACTCTACCAGTTCAACAGGGACACTGGGTAAGAAATTTTCAGTAAGGGATACAGTAGAGCAGGTAATATTGGTTTCTGAAGAAATACCTTAAAAAGATTCACAAGTTATAAAAATTTTGCATACAAAAGGACCCTTAGAGAATAATAAGTAGGTTATAAAAGATAGCAATAAAATGAACATTCATAAAGTCACCATCTAACTTAAGAAATAGAATATCACAAATACAATAGAAAGCACTCCTTGATCTCATTTTCCAGCCTCCTTACCCCAAATTGTGTCTCAATTGATCCATCCTCCTTATTAGATATCTGTCTTCCTTAATAAGACCTAGTGCTGTATCTAATAAGCACTGCATTTCAAAGTAGTAGCACATGAAAACATATTGAGATATTTACATCAGTTGTAATGTGATATGAAAACATCTTTGGTTTAAAATGCTGACAAACTCATAATTACTGCTAATACCATACCACTGTGATTGATTTTTTTCATCCATAATTAAATATTTAATTTCAGTTAGAGTAAAAAAAATATTTTTCCATTTAAAGATAAATTCCGTCTCCAGATATCAGGTTAAGAAAATGTGCTCTAAATACAGCAGAACTAGCAAAATCCCAGTTGATAAAAGAATCTAGCCCAGAGATTTGTGTTCTTTGTATATCAGAATTTACTAGATACTGAAACGGAATACATGTTTAATATCTCTATGCAGGTTCTTCATACTCTACTAATAGACCTATCACTCTCTATTACATACGATGCCCTTGCTTAAGAAGCCCCGCAACATATTTGAATGTGAGATTACTACTCTGGAAGAATGACGGGGAAACCTGGGGTAATGCTATCTGGTAACAGCAGGGGGCACAACTTAACAAAAGTGACTAAATATATACATGTTGATCTTAAGAGTAGAAGGCTGAGCAGCAGTTCAGAAAAGTATTGATTGAACAGACAACTTATATTCTCTATGTTGATTCTTTCTTAGAAATAAATTTTAAATAAAAAAATTTAAAGTATTTTAACTTAAAACGGAAAATAAAACTTAAGATATTGAAAAACATAAGTCTATTATCTTAACACTACAAATTTTGTCTACAAACTTTTGTCCATATTTATTTAAATGATGGCAGTCATTATATATATAATTTTCATATTTTACTTTTATTTCCTGTATATTTCTCATTTGTACTTATTACAGCAGTTATAAATGGAAAATCAAAAAGAAAGGGAATCTCTATACATTTAGGAAAACAAAACCAATGACTGAACTCAGTTACATTTCTTGAAAGAAATCAGTCAAAGAATTAAAACCCTTCTCCCTTTATGCTCAAAGCTGAATCATCAACCATCAAAAATATTCTCTGCCATCTAGTCCATCAGTTGTCCACCACAGAGGGATTTCTTTCAAAATAAGTTTTGATTCTAACAATGGTAATAGAAGCAAAATAATTTTTATGTGATGGAAATAAAAACATGCTTGAAATGATATTGAAGAATGTACACAACCTCACCTAGGTTGGAGGAAGGCAAATATTTACTCAGCATCTATTCTATATTAAACTATCATAAATTGATGACCTCACTTCTATAAATTAGGAAATGCAATTTTTCTACCATACTGATCCTAAGCAGCAGAGTTGAGATTATGTTTATATATTGTGTTGTAGTCCATCATCTGACTCTAAAATCAGTTAAGATTAGAATGCTTCACCTTAATAGGCAACAAGGAAAGAAAAACAAGATAAGAGTCTCTGTACTAAGTTCATTTTACAGATAAAGAATAGTTATAACAACAAATCCTTTCAATGTATGCTCAAGTTGCTATGGAAACACAAGCACCATATGGTTCTCCAGAGTCCTTTTTCTCTACATTATGCTGTCATTCACCAGAGAATATGCCTGCTAATACATGCACTACAGTCCACAGAGTATAAAAATAATTATGTTTCAGTCATAAGGTTCCTCCAAAAGGTACTATTCTTCTTAAGATGATACCACTAGTGATGCAAAATCGAAGATATGTATATTTTCATTTATCTCAGGGTCATGAGTGAACTTAATCAATTGTTCTAATAAAGCTTGGAAAAGTAAAGAAAAATTAGAATTGTAACTTTCATATTTGGTAAAAATTTTCTGTATGGGAGGTATCACCTAATAGTCTGTTTTCAATCATAGCAGATATAATTTCTGAAACTACACATGGTTCTATAATTACATGTCCTTTTGACAACTTTAAACAGAGATTGTCTCCAAGGCATATGCTGCATACAGTATCCCAAGCAATTTATATTCTAAGTAGCTATGTCTGATATTTATAAATGCATGTATTTCCCTCTTTAAGTTAGAAACCCTTCCACATTAGCTTTTTCCCATTGCAAAGTTTTCAGATTGTTGGTCCTTTTCTTATTCCAGTATACCATATGAAATTTTGATAAATTTTTCTTGGTACATGAAAATTAATTTTTTAAAAAAGAAATGCATTGGTATTGGTTAGAGCTCGTCTTTTATATGGGCATGATGTCAGTTTCTTTGTTTCAGCATTGTGCTAAATTACAGTGAATGCCTGAGAAAGCATTAACAATAGTCTAGAAATAAATTTTTAACACCTACAAGAGGGATTGCCTAGCAAATGCATTTTTAATTAACTAAATCTATGTTTTAATTCACACTTCCTTAGTTTTTACCTAATGTTCTTTTTCTGTTCCAGGATACCACATTACATTTAGTTGTCATTCCTCCTTAGCTTCCTCTTGGCTGTGACATCTTCTCAGGCATTTTTTGTTTTTGATAACCTTGTCAGTTTTGAGGAATACTGGTTAGGTAATTTTTTTAGAATTTCCTGAAATTGAGATTTTTCTAATGTTTTTCTTATGTTAGAAAGAAACATAAGTCTTAGGTTACAGATTGTAGGGAGGAAGATTACAGACTGAAAGCGCCACTCTCAGTACATCATATCAAGAGCATATACTATTCAATATGACTTATCAAGATTTTTAACTTTGACCACCTGGCTGAGATAATGTTTATTATATTTTCCTCTTCTGTAAAGTTATTCTTTTTCACTCTTTACTCTTTGGAAGAAAGTCATTATCCACAGCTCATGTCTAAGGTGTAAGAAGTCATGGTCTACCTCCTTGAGAGTGGAGTAGCTGCATACTTACTTGGAATTCTTCTATTCTCTATTTTCAATTTTTTAAAAGATTTATTCATTAATATCAGTACAGACTTATGGATGCAGATGCAATTTTTATATCATCATTCTCATAGAAAAGAGGAATTTGAGTTTTCAAAAGTAAAAATTATCCTTAAAAAAATAAACACAATTAGAGGAAACCAGAATTGAAAGAGGCACATGTACCCCAATGTNTGAACATCTGGAAGTTCACAGTTCACATGTTGCTGAAGCCTGGCTTGGAGATTTTGAGCATTACTTTACTAGCATGTGAGATTAGTGCAACTGTGTGGCAGTTTGAGCATTCTTTGGCATTACCTTTCTTTGGGATTGGAATGAAAACTGACCTTTTCCAATCCTGTGGGGTACAGTCCAGAGGGTTGCAAAAAGTCAGACATGATAATGTGACTTAACACACATGCATGTAGCATTATAAAAATGTGGGCTCCTCTAAGCATTATCAACACTTAATATAGAGGAAGTCTGCACTGTGTTCACCACTGTATCCAATAAACAGAGTCAAAAGGCAAGGAAAAGCCATTAAACCTTACTTTATTATTAACTATGATTAGTAATTATTTTTAATCATTATGCATCCAAGCAATCATGTCTGTTTTCTTGTTTGGTAAATTAAATCTTAAGTTTATGACACATCTTTACCCATTCAAATATATTCTAAAGTGAAAATTATTTCAATTATTTTTAGGTTCTTAAATGTTGCCTTTTTCTTTAAAGAACACAGAAGCATCTTTGAGTATTAAGTTAAAAGATTATCCTCCCACATATTTACCAATAAAGTCCTCTGTAAGCTTCTCTCTCTTAACTAAAGCTGCATCTATACTAACAAAATGACTTAAGTGAGTTGGCCAGTTGGGCTGAATAATTTGGTGTATGTGCTTTGTAACCCAACAAACCGTTTATAGTCAATAAGTCTATTTAAAGTAAAAATAGGAAGTATATGCCTATATATTAAAAAGAAGAAAAGAATAGAAGTAACACGATTACAACCCAAATAATCCAGATAAAATTTTGAGGAAAATCCAGAGCTGTTCAAGTAGAAATCTTTTTTTTTTTTTTCTTCTTCAAAAGATATACCTAAAATTAAGTTGGTATAGCCCACTCCAGTACTCTTGCCTAGAAAATCCCATGGATGGAGGAGCCTGGTGGGCTACAGTCATGGGGTCGCGAAGAGTCAGACACAACTGAGCGACTTCACTTTCACTTTTCACTTTCATGCGTTGCAGAAGGAAATGGCAACCCACTCCAGTGTTCTTGCCTGGAGAATCCCAGGGACAGGGGAGCCTGGTGGGCTGCCAGCTATGGGGTTGCACAGAGTCGGACACGACTGAAGCAACTTAGCAGCAGCAGCTTTAAAAAAGCCCTATAAACAAGGAAGATATGGAAGCAATGATTCCTATAAGGATCTGTTTCAAATATGCTTTTAAGTATAATGTACATGATGAGTAAAGAGATGTTAAGATTATACAACCATCAAGGAAATAAGATTACAAAATGCCTTTTCAATAACTGTAATTTGAAATACAAAAAAATCTACTTCAGCCGTTTTTATAGCACTTGTTATTGATAATAGCAAATTAACTTTATCCAAGTTTAACTTGAGATCAAACCAAATGGCTTGAGAGGTAAAATATGCTTTAATGTTCTATTAGTTTTAAGTCAAATAGAAGGCATATGTCAGAAATAAGAAAAAACTCTAAATGTTTAGGAACTAAAAGAACATTTTCAAATTTTGCACTGAATTAAAACTTAGATATAACATATTCAAAGGAGTTTAGATTTTTTATTTAAATTCATCAATCAGATTGAGCCCAGCCTTACTTCCTGTTTACTTTTTCTTTCTTCCCTGTGGATGCGTTGGTAAGAAGAATGCCATATCCATTCTGATTACCCAGCAGATAAGCAATGTGGAAATTGATTTAAAGTCTCTACCACTAGAAATGTCAAAACAGATGTTACTTTCTCATAGGATGACAGCACCGAGCCTGAGATGTCAAACATAATTAAAATTTTTATTTTCAAATGTACTACACAGTTTATACATACTGAAAGTATGCCTTACCTTTCCAACTTGTAGAGTGCTATGCTTTGCAAAATGGGAAAGACTTTTAGTTTAGACTCCATTTGGGAGTGAAATAATTTCGTCAATCAGTACCCAGAGGTTTCCTTCAGTTTTTGGCATGAAAAGACTCGCATTGCATTAAAATGTGCTGACAACTGAAACAGCAATTCTAGCAGGACTAATTTCTCTCACCCTCCTATCTACAACTCTCAAAGATTTTTTTTCCCAGTGGGTAACCCAAAATAGAGAATAAATTACTGTCTTTCTTTTTATGATACCATTCATTTCATTTTTCCGAAAGGGGAGAGGGTCAGAAGTTGCATGCTACTTAGTCATATTTATTAATAAATTTACTTACTAAGTTTCTCCCAAAGTCTTTTCCATGGCCATATGAATAATAAAATGCCTAGAAAGGTAGTCTCTGCCTTTTTAGGACATGCATTCAAAACACTGAAGGCATAGAACTCACCATATACTTAAGAGAATATCACTATAGTTTTGTGACTCATAAAGGGAAAAAAAGGAATTCCAAAAGTATGGATATTCTGAAGAAGATCTTCTGCCTCTACATCCCCAAAGCATAATTTGAGGAGCTGTGACGTACCCATGACCACAGTTGAGCACTCTACATCCAGCCTTGAAGTATATAATCTGTGTCATCTCTTTTGCTAGAGAGTTAGTTTCCTGAGAGCAAGAAATGTCATATTCACGTGTTTATCAGCTACAGAGTTTTATGATACTTGCGTATAGGTTGCTCTAATTTCTAAAAATCAATTTTGTTGGAAGGTTGAAAAGCCAGACATAGAACAACTGCCCTCTAAAGACCTAAGCAACACAGTAGAGTGGCTCAGAGCAGCAGCCCGGGCAGTCAGCTGCTTGATTTTGTATCTCAGCCTTACTATCTGAGTGTTTAATCATGTGCCAGGAATGATCTTATATATATTATCTCACTAAATCCTCACAACAACCATAATAACATATGAAGAAACACAGGCACAGTAATGAGATATAAATCGCCCAGAGTCACACAGCTAGTAAGTACTTTTTCTATTTCACCTAAGAGCTATTTTGGAACATTTTTAAAATTTTATATTTATTTATTCTTCTCAAGGTTTGAAGTGCTTTTTTAATCGTTATTTAGTTTCTTAATTGCTTAAAAATAAATTTCCTTATTTATCTCTTTTTTTGTCATGGACTTCTAATTGTTACTGCATTGTGATCAGAAAGAATAGCTGCACTCTTCCAAATCCAAAGTATCTATTAAAGTTTCTTTGTGGACTAACGTATGGTCATTTTTGTAAATGTTTGATAGCATTTAAACTATTTGTCTCACTTTAAAAAGGCATTAAGTATGATACATTCTACTAATGAATATATTTATAAAAACTGTTCAAATTCATTTTGTCTATTTTCCAATATTCCTGTTCTGTCTGGCCCAAATAACCAATGTAATACGTAGCCCTCTAAAAATGAGAACACAATTGTTATCACTATTTAAACAAAAGCTATATAAGATAAGGGCAAAAAGATTAATGAGAATTTTTTAAAAAGAAAAAAAAACTACACATTTGCTAATTCCTCATCTATTATAATAAGAAATCAATATGTATCATTTTATTCCTCAAGCTATAAGATGAGAATATTTGTATTAATGGTGATGATTACTAGTGACATAAAAATATGCTTCAGTATATACTTTCAAGTTACTGGTATGTGACAAGGAATTGGGAGCGGGTACAAAGGAGACAGATATTACATATCAACAGAAAGGAAACAGAACACAGCAAGAAAGCCAAAAATAAGATCCTACCTAAATAAACATGAATATAAGAGAATTAAGTTCAAATATCTATCATAGCAATAAAGGTAAGTGAGATAAAAACCACTTTTTAAAAGAAATTGACTCGTACATTGAGAGGAGATAAAAGAAACAATAAATCCCCAAAATATGCTGTACACGATGATATCTAAGACACTATAATTCATAGCATGAATATAAAAGAGTGGGCAAAGGAAAACCAGAAGTATAAAACCAAAAAGCGTTTGTTTTGTTTGACAAACTGATGTTTGCCAAAAGTGAACACAATATATAGAACATTAAACAAAAACAAAGTTGCTCTTTTTGATGAAGGATTCTTTGTTTAGGTAAGTTTCTTAGAGAGAATACATAGATGATATATTTTAAGGTTCCTTGAATATTTAAGTTTATCTTTAGGTTAATTCCATACATGAATGAAAACACAGCTAATATGAAATACTAGGGGCACATTAATTTACCCTTATCAACTCTTTATGTATTGCTCAGTTGACTATTGGTATGTAAAGTCCCCAGGAGAATACTGAAGCTGGCTTGATTTTTTATATAACACTTTTGAATGAAGTGTTTCTTCTGATTGGATATTTAATATTAACACCATAATATATACCTGGCATACATTGCTGCCTTTAATTCTTGCAACAACTCTGTGATATTTGAGATTCACTGAAACACACTCAAAGTTATCAGCTGGTCTTAGTGATGACGAAGAAGGCAGACACTATGATACTTTGAATAAACTGCCCCCAAACTGTTCCACTTATACAGTACTTTCTGAGACAAATTCCAAGGAATTTTCTAAAACCTTGTTGCTGATATAAAGATCTTTCTGACATTGCATTTTATCAGAGCCCAAAATACTAATATCAAGCATATATCAATAATCATGACAAGATTTAGGACATATTATCTCAAAAACAAGTTTTCACCTACAAGTTAATTCTTCCACAAAATTTTCTCACACTTTAAAAAACTTTCATATACTTAAACACACAGAAAATTTTAGTATAAGATAATAAATACTCACATAATCACAACCCAGAATTAATAATATGCTAATAACTGTTTACTATCTTTGCTTTATATTTCTCTTTAACTATTGTTAAAAAAAACTACTCATTCCAGACTTTGAGTCTTTCTTTGAGTCATTCTGCTTCTTTTCATCTCAGAGAAAACTATCCAACTCATCTAGGTTTCTATACTATCTTATATTCATTACCATATTAAATTTGCATTGCAGAAGATTGATTTTTATATATATATAATAGTCATGCTGTACTTTGTAAATACAACACTTTAATTTTTAAAAATCTATCACATTTGAAATATTTTAACACACTTAAAAAGCAAGTTCATTAATCTCTGAGTACCTGAGAGGAACATGGGTTCTCTATTTGCTGTAGTCAAGAGCCATGTGTCAGGTCTTTTATATCTATTAGATCAAGCTTGTTAATTGAATTCTTTAGACTTTCTGTAACCTTGAAAATTTTTTTGTCTCCTTGATTTGCTAGTTACTAAAAAGGCATGCACAAATCTCCTGCCATAACTATGGATTAGTCAATTTCTTTTTATTATTCTGTCAATTTTTGCTTTAAATATACACTTTTTAACAATTTTTTCCCTTGTGAAGAAAACTTTTAAGACTTACTCTCTTAGCAACTTTCAAATATACAATACAGTATTGTTAACTATCATCACCATGCGGTATATTACTTCCCCAGGTCTTATTTATTTTAAATTGGAAATTTGTACCTTTTGAACATTTTGAAACGTTTCACGTTTTCAGTATTTTTTTGTAGAATGTCCATTATCTTTATTTTTTTATTTTATAAAATTAAACTTTATATATCATGGCTTCAAAATATTTGAAGCATATTTAAATATTTTAGTATTAAATATCGAAAACGTATATTTGGCTGTTACTTCCTGGTACGTTTTCTTCCCCCAGAATGTATCTTATGTATCTGGGTCACTATATAATATTTTGTGTCTAGTAAGTTTGGCCACCTCATGAGAAGAGTTGACTCATTGGAAAAGACTCTGATGCTGGGAGGGATTGGGGGCAAGAGGAGAAAGGGACGACAGAGGATGAGATGGCTGGATGGCATCACTGACTCTATGGACATGACTCTGAGTGAACTCCGGGAGTTGGTGATGGACAGGGAGGCCTGGTGTGCTGTGATTCATGGGGTCACAAAGACTCAGACATGACTGAGCGACTGAACTGACTGACAAATGGAATATATCTACAAAAGGTCTGAAAAATTTGAGTCTCCCTTTTGCATATGTGAAATTAATCTACTTTTATAATGATTTATGGTATGTCTTGGAGAAGGCAATGGCATCCCACTCCAGTACTCTTGCCTGGAAAATCCTACGGATGGAGGAGCCTGGTAGGCTGCAGTCCATAGGGTCGCGAAGAGTGGGACACGACTGAGCGACTTCACTTTCACTTTTCACTTTCATGCATTGGAGAAGGAAATGGCAACCCACTTCAGTGTTCTTGCTTGGAGAATCCCAGGGATGGGGAAGTCTGGTGGGTCACCATCTATGGGGTCGCACAGAGTCGGACACGACTGAAGTGACTTAGCAGCAGCAGCA
>SJYV01018065.1:1333459-1348702 GCA_006410875.1 Neotragus pygmaeus | reverse complement strand
AATACCGGACCACCTGAGCTGCCTCTTTAGAAATCTGTATGCAAGTCAGGAAGCAACAGTTAGAACTGGGCATGGAACAACAGACTGGTTGCAAATAGGAAAAGGAATACGTCAAGGCTGTATATTGTCATTCTGCTTATTTAACTTATATGCAGAGTACATGAAGAGAAACACTGGGCTGGAAGAAACACAAGCTGGAATCAAGATTGCCAGGAGAAAAACAAATAACCTCAGATATGCAGATGACATCACCCTTATGGCAGAAACTGAAGAGGAGCTCAAAAGCCTCTTCATGAAAGTGAACAAGGAGAGTGAAAAAGTTGGCTTAAAGCTCAACATTCAGAAAACGATGATCAAGGAATCCGGTCCTGTCACTTCATGGGAAATAGAAGGGGAAACACTGGAAACAGTGACAGATTTTATTTTAGGGGGGCTTCAAAATCACTTCAGATGGTGACTGCAGCCATGAAATTAAAAGACGCTTACTCCTTGGAAAAAACGTTATNCTGATAAGGCAATCATGTTAGCCACAGAACAATGAAGCAGATCTGGCTTGTGTTTCGTATAGAAAGTAAAAGCTTGCGTTTTCAATAATTAGCCCAAAGTGAATAAAGTAAAAGAATTGAGAAGGCAGTGCTACTGCCCACTCTTTTTTTTTTCTTTCTTTAAATTTAAATTTATTTATTTGTAATTGGAGGATAATTGCTTTACAATATTGTGCTGGTTTTTTCCATACATCAACATGAATCAGCCAGGGGAATACGTACTCCCCTCCCCCTTGAACCTCCCTCCCATCTCCCTCCCCAACCCACCCCTCTAGGTTGATACAGAGCCCCTGTTTGAGTTCCCTGAGACATACAGCAAATTCCCATTGGCTATCTATTTTGATTCATAAAAGGAACTAGTAGAGTGCGTTTGCAGTTTAATGTACATTTTTGTTAACCAGTGAGTGGGTGCTAGGTGCGTTTTATTTCCTGTAACAGTCAATTCTTCCCCAGCTGTACTATGCCACTCCAGGTAGCCTCCTTGAAATGGGTGAAGAGCTACCCTCCTGTGAAGAAAGCTAATGGTCTGTTACTGGTATTCTTTCATACATGAAAGCAAACATCTTGAACATCTCCCAGGACATATATACATCATACAGATAATTCACTTAACATCCATGTGTGCAACAGCACTGTTACACTGAACTTCCTCTTCCAGCTTTTAAGTACACACTGTAACTATGTGCTCATTCAGTATTTTTACTGTTGACCTATTAATTCAGTCCTCACGGTAGTTCCTGTAGGTGGCACTGAGTCACAGTGGTTAAAAGCAGAGGCTTTGTCTGGAGTCAGGTGGCTTGGATTCAAGACCCAGTACCATTTAGCTAGCTTTTGTTCTGGGCAATGAACTTAAACTTTGTGGCCTCAGTTTCTTCATGTGTAAACTGGGACATTTGTACCACAGAGGTGGCATGACCCTATGTGTTAATACATCAAGCTCATGTAAAGTTCTTAGAACAGTGTCTGACTTAAGCCCTCAGTTGTTGTATATCATTATTACTGGGTATAAAAATATCTGTATCAAAGCATGGAATAAAATTTACTGATCTTTTCTGCCCTTGTATCTTTGACGTTTGGGAAAAGTTCTGAGATGGTGAGAGATACTAGAGAATTAAAAGATTCTCTAAAGATTTGGGAGATGGATATTTCCCCTCAGCTGGGCTGCATTCTGTAGACCTTTTCAGAGTAAATCACTGAAAGAGAACACCCACTCTTTACATGGGTCAGTGAAGAATGTTTAATACTGGGAATTCGGTGATTTTACAGTATTTGCAATGTACACAAAGCCTTAATTCAGGGTAAAGGAAACTTAATCTCCTGCCAGGAGCCACCACAGGAGATCCCACCCATGACAAAGGTCATGCAGAGAAGACCTGATAGGCACAGGCGGATCAGGATTCGAGGGGCTCCCTAGACCTGCTTGAGCATCTACCCCAAAACCAGAATCTGTCTGTCTTACTNTCTTGATGAAAGTGAAAGAGGAGAGTGAAAAAGTTGGCTTAAAGCTCAACATTCAGAAAACGAAGATCATGGCATCCGATCCCATCATTCATGGGAAATAGATGGGGAAACAGTGGAAACAGTGTCAGACTTTACTTTTTTGGGCTCCAGAATCACTGCAGATGGTGATTGCAGCCATGTAATTAAAAGACTCTTATTCCTTGGAAGAAAATTTTCCCTATACTTTTTCCAGAATGTTCTGAATTTGTCTAATAATTGTTATTTATTTTTTATTATTTTTAACACATGGAAAATAACCCTTTGGTTATTTCATACAGATTTTTCTTCGCATTTAAATCAAGCCATTTTGTACATATGCTATCATTTCTTCCTATTATATATTATTATGTTTTGTGATGTCATTCCCTGTGTGCTGTTTCCTGGGCTATCTATGGGGAAAAATAGTCTCTTACATTTAACTGAAAAAGAATTCATATTTAGAATGTGTAAAAAACTGTATACATCAAAATAAGACAAAAAAAGACACCAAATTTTTAAGAATTGAAGAAATACTATACAAAATATGATATATAAGTGGCCAATAAACAAGAAAACATCATTACTCACAGTTGCTGCAGCTAGAGGTCTATGAGGCACATCTAATGGCTGTGACAATTCATGATTTATGTCACTTCCACAGGCAATTCTTCCTGAGGAGAAATACAAAAAAAGAAAGTTATGGGATGAACCACATCTCTGTCAAACCAATAATCTCAGGGCCATATTGCCATGCATGCTCTTCTTTATATGGTATTCATTCTAAATTACCCCACCTGTAGCTATCACTTCTGTCAGCCTAAGTGATGGGGTGATCCAAACTTTCAAAAAAGGTCATTAATGGAAAGAAATGACAAACCAACAGAATGGGAGGCAATATTCTCAATACATGAAACTGACAAGGCTTAAATTAAGAATATATAAAGAAACTCTACAAACTAATAAGAAAAAGACAGATAACTCAATAATAAAGTAACAGATTTTAATCAAATTCCTTTTTAAAAAAAAAGGCATACCCCAAAGGCCAATCAGTCAGTTCAGTTCAGTCACTCAGTTATGTCCAATTCTTCACAACCCCATGGATTGCAGCATGACAGGCTTCCCTGTCCATCACCAACTCCCAGAGCTTACTCAAACTCATGTCCATTGAGTCAGTGATACTATCCAACCATCTCATTCTCTGTCCCCTTCTCCTCCTGCCTTCAATCATGGTCTTTTCCAATGAGTGAGTTGTTCTCATCAGGTGGCCAAAGATTTGGAGCTTCAGCTATAGCATCAGTTCTTCGAATGAATATTCAGGACTTATTTCCTTTAGGATGGACTGGTTGGATCTCCTTGCATTCCAAGGAACTCTCAGGAGTCCTCTCCAACACCACAGTTCAAAAGCATCAATTCTTCGGGGCTCATATTTCTTCATAATTCAACTCTCACACCCATACATGACTACTGGAAAAACCATAGCTTTGACTAGATGGACTTTTGTTGGCAAAGTAATGTCTCTGTTTTTTAATATGTTGTCCAGGTTGGCTATCGCTTTTATTCCAAGGAGCAAGCATCCTTTAATTTCATAACTGCAATCACCATCTGCAGTGACTTTGGAGCCCCCAAAAATAAAGTCTCTCACTGTTTCCATTATTTCCCTGTCTATTTGCCATGAAGTGATGGGACCAGATGCCATGAACTTAGTTTCTGAATGTTGAGTTTTAAGCCAAATTTTTCACTCTCCTCTTTCACTTTCATTAAGAGGCTCTTTAGTTCTTCTTCGCTTTCTACCATAAGGGTGGTTTCATCCGAATATCTGAGGTTATTGATATTTCTCCCAGCAAACTTGATTCCAGCCTGTGATTTATCCAGCCTGGCATTTTGCATGATGTATTCTGCACATAAGTTAAATAACCAAGGTGACAATAAACAGCCTTGACGTACTCTTTTCCCAATTTGGAACCAGTCTGTTGTTCCAGGTACAATAAACATTTGTTGTTCCAAAGGCCAATAAATATATGAAAAAGTAATCAACTCTTTAGTCATTAGAAGAATTAAAATTAAGTGTACTATTAGATACCACTCCCCACATACCAATATGACTAAAATGAAAATAACAGACATTGCCAAGGATTAATGGCAATGGGGAGCAACTGGAACACTTCTACACTGCTGATGGAAGTATAAATTGGTACAGCCACTATGGGAAACTTTTTAGCAGTATCTATTAATACTGATCTTTTAAGTCTACTTTCAGGTATATATTCAACAGAAATGATACATATTTTTCCTAAAATATATCATAGTATAACTATCTATAATAGCCCCAAACTGAAAAAATATATATACATATATATCCATCATAATACAATGGATAAATAAAGTCAAATTTTTATATGTGCTATTTCAGTTATTCACTGTTGTTTAGCAAACTACCCTAGAACTTAGTGGCTTAAACCATGATTCATTATTTTTGAAAATTGTGTAGTTTGGCCAGGAGGTTCTTCTACTAGTCTTGTCTAGATTCATTCATGTGGCTACAGTCATCTGATGTCTCACCTGAAACTCTAGGTCCAAGATGGCCTCTGGAACATGGTTCTGGTTGTCAGTGGGTAACCTCTATTCTCCCATCATGCAGAAACTTTCATCTACAGTAGGCTACTTTAGGGTTCTTCACAGCATGGTAATAAAAGGACCTAAGAAGGCAAGAGAGAAATCTGCAAGTGTTCTTAGGGCTAAGCCCTATACCTTACATAATATAATTTCCACCACAAATTATGCCAAAGAATTTATAAGAGGAGCTCAGATTTAAGACACTGAAAAAATAGTCTCCTTTTTGAAAGGAAAAGTGGCAATAAGACATTGCAGAGGGGCATGAACACAGAGAGCCCTGATTTATTGGGAGCCATCGTTACAGCAATCTACCACAACCAATACACAGCAATGAAAATGAATCAATTACTGCTATAAGCAACAACAGAGATGAACTTCACAATGTTGAGCAAATGATGCAAGTCACAAATATATATAACTTGTTCCACTTATGTAAAATGCAAAAATCTGCAAAAGGAATACATGAAAGAGTCCAACGAATATATCTGTGGTGCTATTGATGTTTTATTCCTTGACCTATGCAGTAATCAGATGTGAATTTTTACTTGTGATCATTTATTGTTTTGTTCTTTTGATCTCTGTAATTTTCTATACACTTGTTATACTTCAGGAGAAATTTTATAGACCAGAGTAATAACCAAAAAAAAGCATTTTTAAAATAATGGACACAAATATTCTTTATTCCATTCAGGTAGTCCTAAAATATGAACTGATGGATCATTCATTTCACTGCGGCAAGACTGAGAAAGAATCGAAGGCTGTGGGAGTCAGTCTTGGGGAAATTTATCTCTATTCTCTTTCTATCTTATTTTGCTTAAGCCTCTACATTAAGGATCAGTTTCCTGGTCATCACTTCTTTTTGAGATGGTGATTATTTTCCTCTGCTCACACTCCTCCATTTACTACTGCTGATCCTGGCTAAGGTAATTATTTCTAGGAGATTATTTCTTATGTCTTCTTGTTTGTCTACCTTAGATAGTGTTCTAGTCCCAGAACTTTAGTCCTGCTTATCTAAGAAAGTAAAGAATATTTTTCATATTTCTCCTGGCAAGTCAGGTCATTTAACTCTACTAAGCACCAGATAATCATGATGGTGTGATCACTCACCTAAAGTCAGAGATCCTATAGTGTGAAGTGATTTGGGCCTTAGGAAGCATCAGTACAAACAAAGCTAGAGGAGGTGATGGAATTTCAGCTGAGCTATTTCAAATCCTAAAAGATGATGCTGTGAAAGTGCTGTACTCAACATGCCAGCAAATTTGAAAAACTCAGCAGTGGCCACAAGACTGGAAAAGGTCAGTTTTCATTCCAACCCTAAGGAAAGGTAATGCCAAAGAATATTTAAACTACCGCACAACCGTACTCATCTCACAAATTAGAAAAGTAACGCTCAAAATTCAAGCCAGACTTCAACAGTACATGAACCAAGAACTTCAGGTGTTCAAGTTGAATTTAGAAAAAGCAAAGAACAAAGAGATCAAATTGCCAACATCCATTGGATCATAGAAAAAGCAAAAGAATTCCAGAAAAACATCTCCTGTTTCATTGACTACACTAAAGCCTTTAAATGTGTGGATCACAACAAACTGTGGAAAATTCTTCAAGAGATGGGAATACCAGACTAACCTTACTTGTCTCCTGAAAAATCCTTTTGCAGGTCAAGAAGCAACAGTTAGAATCGGATATGGAACAATGGACTGGTTTAAAATTGGGAAAGGAGTACGTCAAGACTGTATATGGTCACCCTGATTATTTAATTTATATGGAGAATATATCATGTGAAATGCGGGGCTGGATGAAGCACGAGCTGGAATCAAGATTGCTGGGAGAAATATCAATAACCTCAGATATGCAGATGATATCACACTTATGGCAGAAAGTGAAGAGGAACTTAAGAGCCTCTTGATGAGGGTGAAAGAAGAGAGTGAAAAAGCTGGCTTGAAGCTCAACATTCAAAAAAAGAATATCATGGCATCTGGTCCTATCACTTTTTGGTGAATAGATGAAGAAACAATGGAAACAGTGACAGACTATTTTCTTGGGCTCCAAAATCACTGCACTTGGTTACTGCAGCCATGAAATTAAAAGATGCTTGCTCCTTGGAAGACAAGCTATGACCAACCTAGACAGCATACTAAAAATCAGAGACATTACTTTGCCAACAAAGGTCCATCTTGTCAAAGCTATGGTTTTTTCAGTAGTCATGCATGGATGTGAGAGTTGGACTATAAAGAAAGCTGAGTGCTGAAGGATTGATGTTTTTGAACTGTGGTGTTGGAGAAGACTCTTGAGAGTCCCTTGGACTGCAAGGAGATCAAATCAGTCAATCCTAAAGGAAATCATCCGTGAATATCATTGGAAGGACTGAATGCTGGAGCTGAAGCTCCAATACTTCATGCTGAAGCTGAAGCTCCAATACTTTAGCCACCTGATGCAAAGAACTAACTCATTGGAAAAGCCTCTAATGCTGGGAAAGATTGAAGGCAGGAGAAGGAGATGACAGAGGATGAGATGGTTGGATGGTATCACCAACTAGATGGACATGGTTTTGAGCAATCTCTGGGAAGTTTTGATAGACAGGGAAGCCTGGAATGCTGCAGTCCATGGGGTCGCAAAGAGTCAGACATGACTGAGCAACTGAAATGACTGACACTTCATGATTTCAATGAGATTTAAATGAGATTTTCCTTCTCATTTAAATCTGATTTAAATGAGATTTTCCAGAAGTTCTCCCATTTAGTTTGCTACCGTATTGAGTTACTTTTCTCAGAAATGCAGCTTCTTGCAGCTTTTTCCTAAATGGGTTCAAATCATTCTGTATATAAGCAATACTGTGCAGAAGTTAACATTGTAGACTTTGGAATCTAAGTGTCTAAGTTCACAGCTTGGCCTTGACAGATTACTTTCCTGTTATCAGCCTCAATTTCCATGTTTATAAAATAGAGATACTTCTTGTTAATTGCCTCTGTGCCAAAATCTCACTGGGCTTAAGTTGTTCTTTTAAAGAGGAGACAATATCCCCGAAACCAATCTATGTGCCAAAACCTGTAAAGAAGGTTTCAAGTATATGTCAATTGTATTCCCTGAAACTTACTTAATTATACATAAACCATTATTTCAGTATCTGCCTGATCATCTCTTCTTAAACATGAGTTCATGATAACTGGCCTGGAAGCCAGCTATCAGTCAACACAGGAATTGCTTTTTATGCTAAATCTTTTACCTTCATTGAATTGAAGTTTAGAGTTTACAAATAATTAGTTGATTTTAAACTTAAAATATTAATGTAGGTAGGATAGATATTATTATCACTATTTCATAGACCAGAAACCTAAAACTTGGAAAGCTGCATCTACTCAAGCCAGTAAATTGTAGAGCTGAAAATCAAATCCAAGTTGTCTGAGTTCAGATCTAGTGTATCTAGCTAGATCTAGTCAACTGTCTCCACAAAGATGGAGACATGCTATATGTTAAATGTGATCCTCTAATGTATGCAGAATGAATCACAGAATGTCATCCCATCCTTAAGTGACAGAAGATTTCCTTCATAGGAACCTCATCAAAATCATGATTCCTCTTCCCAGAAAAAACCATATTAGTTGTCAGCCTTATGTGCAGACACACATGTGCACACACACACACACACACACACGCACACACACATGCTTCACATCCTTTTGCAAGTAGTTATAAGAGTTTTAAGGATGCTCTGAACCACAGGCCAAGTTTAGAGAAATGTCTCCCTTATAGATGCTGATCCTGTCCTCCAGGGCTGGTTTTATAGAAGCTTTACTATATATTTTGGTTATAGTGCTATATATTTCTTTTATTTTCAAAATTTTTTATCCAAGGCACATATCCTTATTTTAAAAATATTTAAAGATGCATATAGGTGATTTGGTCTACATGGTAAAAAAGAAATTTAACTGGAATACTCAAGAGTTCACTTCTATTTTCCTAGAAGTTGTCTTAACACATTATGGTTTCTTATCATGTTTATAGAATTGAATTGAATTGTTAAATAAGTTATATATTTGAATTTAATTATATATATATGCAATATAATGTGCAATCAAATTGCCAACATCTGTTGGATCATCAAAAAAGCAAGAGAGTTCCAGAAAAAAAATCTATTTCTGCTTTAGTGACTACGCCAAAGATGTTGACTGTGTTTCCAAAAAACTGTGGAAAATTCTTAAAGAGATGGGAATATAGACCACCTGACCTGCATCCTGAGAAATCTGTGTGCAGGTCAAGAAACAACAGTTAGAACTGTACATGGAACAACAGACTGGTTCTAAATCAGGAAAGGAGTATGTCAAGGCTGCATATTGTCACCTTGCTTATTTAACTTATATGCAGAGTACATCATGCAAAATGCCGGGCTGGATGAAGCACAAGATGGAATCAAGACTGCCAAGAGAAACATCAATAACCTCAGATATGCAGATGACACCAGTCTTATGGTAAAAAGCAAAGAAGAACTAAAGAGCCTCTTGATGAACGTGAAAGAGAAGAGTGAAAAAGTTGGCTTAAAACTCAACATTCAGAAAACTAAGATCATGGTGTCAGGTCCAACCACTTCATGGCAAATAGGGAAATAATGGAAACAGTGAGAGACTATTTTGGGGGGCACTAAGATCACTGCAAATGGTGACTACAGCCTTGAAATTTGGGATTGGGAGCTTGTGTACACCTGTGGTGGATTCATGTCGATGTATGGCAAACCCAATAGAGTATTGTAAAGTTAAATTAAAAAATAAATAAATAAATAAATTTATAAAAAAAAATAAAATAAAATAAAAGATGCTTGTTCCTTGGAAGGAAAGTTATGATCAACAGACAGCATATTAAAAAGCAGAGATATCACTTTACCAACAAAATCCATCTAGTCAAAGCTATGGTTTTTCCAGTAATCATGTATGGATATGAGAGTTGAACTATGAAGAAAGCTGAGTGCTGAAGAATTGATGTTTTTGAGCTGTGGAGTTGGAGAAGACTCATACGAGTCCCTTGGACTGCAAGGAGATCCAACCAGTCCTTCCTAAAGGAAATCCATGCTGAATATTCATTGGAAGGTCTGATGCTAAAGCTGAAACTCCAATACTTTGGCCACCTGATGAGAACTGACTGACTCACTGGAAAAGACCCTGATGTTGCGAAAGACTGAAGGCAAGAGGAGAAGGGGAAAACAGAGGATGAGATAGTTGGATGGCATCACCGACTCAATGGACATGAGTTTGAGTAAGCTCCGAGAGTTGGTGATGGACAGCGAAGCTATCTGGCATGCTGCAGTCCATGGAGTCGCAAAAAGTCGGACACTACTGAGCAACTGAACTGAACTGAATATACAATGTGTTAGTCACTCAGTCATGTCTGACTCTGCGACCTCATGGACTGTAGCCCTCAAGGCACCCCTGTCCATGGAATTTTCCAGGCAAGAATACTGTAGTGGGGAGCAGGGCATCTTTCCAACCCAGGGTTTGAAACCAGGTCTCCAGCATTGCAGGCAGATTCTTTACCATCTGAGTCACCAGGGAAGCTGCATACACATATTTAATTACTTCTTAAATCACTTAGAGCAGATTTGAACAAACACTTCTTGAGCAAACTCTTAACAAAATATTTTAATATCTTAAAAGTATGTGTTCATGACCCTTTTGGTCAGTTGAGTAACTGACTAGTTTCTGATCAATATCAATTAATGAGAATGGTAACAGAGGCAAGGGCTCAAACTCTCAACCTTGGCTGCACTTCTGAACCACCAGGGGGACCTTTAAAAATGCTTTATTCTGTGGCTTATTTCAGGAATTTGGATATAATATATGACTTGAACAATGGGATTTTTTTTTAATCTAGTTAAGGTTGTACGAAAAGTTAACAATCACTGCCCTAACTTATTTGTTTTCCTCCAGAATGGGACAATTCTCAGAAAGCACAAGAGATAATATACTTATTATATTATTATGATCTATCATGCTAGGATAAATTGAGATTATTTTGAGGCGAGGAGCTGAATTTAACTGGAGTATAGCTGACCAAAGTGATAAATTCAGCCCACTCCTTTCTAAATCAGTTTTCATTTTTCCTTATTATAAGTCATATATAACATATAAGCTCTGACTCGAGAAACATGCAGGTACATGCTGATGACTTAGTCAATGTAATTAGCCTTTGCACCATGCCTGAAGGATCATAATCCATGATTTTGCTTAATCAGAATCATGGAATGTGGTATCTGGAAGCCTCACCTGAGCTGTGATGCACTTGCTTATTCTTAACATATCACAAAATGTCATATATACCAAGTTACACTTGTGAATCATAGTTTAATAAACCCTATAGAAGGTTTTATTAAGAAAACTTCAAGGCTGAATTTCTGTCATCAGAGGAACTTTCAGGTTTTTTGCACCAGATCTAGAGTGGCTTAGGGAGCTGGAATACTAGTGAAGGGGAAAAAAAGAGAAGAAATTTAGAGGAGCCCAGGGAATATGGGGCCAGCCTAATAATTATAAAGTCATATTTATAATGGTATTTTTGCTGGAAATCACTTCCTCCTACACCCTCATTTCAGGAAATGCAACATAAACAACTGAAGATGTGCAGTCACCTGAGGAGCAAGAAGAGGAGAGTTGGGAGAATGGTTTCAGGGCTGACTCCTTTTAAATTACCTTGTGCCTCTCTCCACTCCTGCATTTAGTCAATGCAGTATAACTAGCAGAACTCTATCTGAAAAAACTGGAAGCAAAGATCTATCTCTGGAGAAGCTTTAGCTTTTAAATGTAAACGATTAGATAAAAATGGAGTGAATGGGAAAAAAATGCAAGTACATCATCATTTATTGTAGGCCTCCATTCTTTTTCCCTTCCTTCTTCAGACACTCTCATAATGTTGGTTTAATGATGCAATGTTTTTCTTAAAATTTGGTGTTTTATTTAATGATGGGCAACAGATACCCCCCCTCCCCTAAATTAAAGTATAATTCCAGGTTTAGAAAACTGATAAAAATAACTAAAAGAGAAAATACCGAAGACTGCAAAATAATCAATGTAGTAATTATGATAATGTGTCTGCCTCCTGTCTGAAATGTTAATAACTATGTCTTAATAGAAAGAACTAACATTTATGAGTACATAAGGGACCAAGTATATTTTAATAGTCAAGTTTATAGACACAGGAAGTATCAATAGAATGGTGATTACTAGTGGCTGAAAAGAGAAAGAAATGGAAAGTTGCTATTTAATGGATATAGAACTTCAGATTTGAAAAAGTTCTGGAGGAACTTTTCTGATGTTCTGATGGAGTTATATCACAACAATGTGATGTACTTAACACTACTGAACTGTACCCTTGAAAATATTTGAAGTGATAAATTTCACATTATGTGTTATTTACCACAATAAGAAATAAATGTAATTTCAAAGATATATAGAAGTGATTAGTAACTGGCAGAGTCAAGAGTTAGGTTGTGATTCAAAATCTCATGTTCTTTTACTCTTCCCTAAATAATAGGTAAGAACTATTCCCTAAATCATAGGTAATTAAATCATTGTCATGACCACAAGCCCACTGCAATCATGCATCAGCATTCCTTTGTGGGATGACAATCAGGAAAAAGCATCGACCCTGGTTGGACAAAGCCTGAAAAACCAGTTTCCATCTGGCCATATCTGAACCCAGTTTCCAAGGGAAAACATCACAAGAATCTTTCTTTTAACACTGAAAACAAGTGTTCCATAAGGCGTGATCACAAAGACTGGTTCACTCACTTGACTATTTTATTCCCTTTTATAATGATTACTTATTGTCATAGAGACATAGCCACTGCAAAGTAATGCTTGGTAGGACACAGCCATCTCCAGGAAATGTGGCCTGAGGACATGCCTCACTCATGTGGTGAGAAAAAGTTAATTATAACAGTGCTACACTCTAACCAATACTTTTATCTGTCAGCATTGTTACAAGGAAAGTTGGAAACCAAATAAAGGAAAATTGTCCATTCTCAACAGGATGTGACAACTTTCATCTGTGATCCATTTTTTGCAGGCAATGGCAAGACTTCCCAAACAAACTAAATGAGGAATGATTCTGATGGAGAGATGATGTTAAGGCCTAAGTCTGAGTTCCTCCCAGATGCTGGATTAATTGCTGTAATATAAACCTGTGGCACAATGTATTCTCAACTGATATCACCCACTGATCTCCAAGCCTGTCTGTGAGATTTCCACTAAAAGCCAACTGAATAACTCATTGAGTTGTACAAGATTAGTTCAAATTTTAAAAAAGCTTATATCCGCTGAAGTTAAAATTTAAACTGTTCATAGACTTACTACATATTGAACTCTGTAAGAACTATAAATACTTTTGATAAAAGAGAATTTGCTTGAGGTAAATATTAATCTAGAAATAAATTTCTAACCCATAGCATCTAAGGGTTAGGTGCATCTCAATTTTATCCCCCAAATTTGTAGATTAATATAAGTTGTATTTTGGAGACCTGGGAAGAAGGGAGCTGGTATACCCACACCATTCGTGCTTAAAATATTTTGTTGTATCATTAGGAAGCAAGGTGACTTTTTCTAGCAGGGGTAGCAAGTATATTTCAGGTAAGATTACTTTTTGCAGGGAAGCTAAGTATTCAGCTAGCCTTGATGGAGTCCATTTTAGGAGACAGAGGAAAGGATCTGCAGGTTCTAACTATGAAGCCAAGCTTCTTTATATACCTCACAGGGTTATCAAAAGATTGTTAAACAAATTAATGGCATTTTATCGACTTTATCTACATTCTATTTCCACATCATTTTTGGATTTGAAGGTTCACTGAGAGTCCAACATGGATCACTCTGATTTCTGCATGTCATCAGCAGAGTTTCAGTGACCTCAAAGATTATTCTATGTTAAAAGCATCATTGACTATGCCAAGGATATTGGGTAATTGATCATGACTGAACAATATGAGTGCTATTCACTGCCCACATTTTCTTCCTAATTTAGAACTTAATCATTTGAAAACAATTATATCACTTGGGTGAGGGGGGGGATGAATCCTTTAAAAAAATGTATTCTATCAAAAACTGAGTCCAAGCAATGCACAATTTCTTAACAGATCTTTCTCAATAGATACTAGGACCATACTTATCAATGGTGCTGAATTGTATGGACATATCACATCACTGGAAAAAAAATGTGACTCATCTTCAAGTTGTGTCAGCATGTGTTGTATTTAACAGGATGAATAGTCCTAGTATACATTTACTAGGGCAGAAAAGGAAAGTGCTATTAAACAGAGCTCATAAGTCTATTTTTACAGGTCTCCCTGAGGACAGAGAACATTCCTATTTAAGGTTATTCATGCTATTTCTACCACAGCCCCAGTAAGTCAAAACACTGAAGGAGCCCTGCAGTCACAAGTGCACCATAATAAGGAGAGGCTTACCATTAGGGAATATACCAGACTCCCCCACAGTAGGTGTGCTTTTATACAAGCTACAAATTTTTCTCACCAGTTTTTTGAAGATTGGGAAATACTGGGACCAGAGTACAGAGGCTTCTATCACCCTGGACTCAGTCCTTTATTTTTGGAAGACCTTTGTTTTCACCAAGCAGCAAATATGAGTCTTCACGATAGAAGCCCCTGATGCGTGGCTTCTGAAAGGTGCCCTGCTGTGGTATCTTGGCTGGTTGAAAGCTTGGTGTTCTGTAGGGTCACTTGAGGACCCCAAGCTAACTGAGAGTGTAAATCAACTAAATTGTCTGACCCTTGGCATGTTCCAGAACATCCACAGAGGCCTCAGCCCTTGTAGGAACTGGTATGGCATGATTCTCTTACACACTCAGGTATGGTATCAGATAAGCATAAATATCATATATCTGAACCAGCAGAACAGTGAGACCTGATGTGATGCGGTTAAGAATCTGCCTTGCAATTCAGGGGCCGTGGGTTTGATCCCTGGTCAGGAAACTAAGATATCAGACGCCTCAGAGTAACTGAGCCCAAGTGCTCTAACTACTGAGGCCCTGTGCCACAACTAGAGAATGCACAACGTTCAAAAATCCAGCATGATGCAACAAAGATGCCAGGTGCCACAACTAAGACCCAAAGCAGTTAAATAAATAATTCAATATTTAAAATAATCATCACAAAATAATAGTAATAATAGTGTTAGTGCCACTATCCTAATATGATCACATTATTTTCCACATGATGGTATATTTACATAATTTGTATATTAATAATTCACACATTTCAGTAATATTATATTTCACTCAATACTATTCATTTTCAATAGTTTTCAGTAGTACTCATAATTATAATAAAAGCTTCACGATATGCTATTTTCCTTCAAGCTTCTCTTCTTGAAAATGTCTCTTCTGATATGGTTTTGAAATATAGATCATGTACTCTCTTTTTATGTTTTAGAGTGAAATGAAAGTTTTTATCCCTGAGATTAATATGATAAATCTTATCATTGAGATTTATATGACAAATTTATAGACTGTTAGTCATTCTATAAATATTAATTCATAACTATATAATCAAGCATCTTTAATTTGAAATTTTTTTCTTTTTTTTTATTTACTTTATTTTACTTTACAATACTCTATT
>SJYV01018065.1:1306409-1329397 GCA_006410875.1 Neotragus pygmaeus | reverse complement strand
AAAAAAAAAAAAAAAAAAGCCACATGCCAAGGTTAAATAAGCCCTGGCCCTTTAGATTTTCTTAAAGCTTTTCTATCACACTCTACTTCCTCGATTCTTTCTATTAACTGGGTTCAAATGAATGCAGTATTCTTTGAAAAGTCATAATCTTCAGGTTAGCCTTCATTCAAAGTTAATGAAAAATAGGATATTTGTGCCTGGTGTTGTCTGCCCCAAGAGCTGGGATGACGATCTGTCATGAAAATTCATGAAAATCCAAAATTTTGAACAGGTTTAGGTTTTCCTTAGTGGTATAGAAACCGTCAACCACACGTTTCACACTAGTCAAAAATGTGTAATATATATTTGCCTTGTTGTTATTTTTTTTAATTGAAGGATTTTTACTTGATCTCCAATTAATTTTTTTTTACCTAATATCAACAAAAAACATCATTTTAGTTTGATCTAACTGATCAAGTTCATTAACTGAGGAAGATTCCAAATGATTTCTTTGATAAGCTTTGTGTGCCACCCCACCCCACAAATTTACATTCCTTTGCAAGAGTACCTTTAAGAAGGAAACAAATTTAGGGTCTTGGTGTACTTGTGTGCTAAAGGCCTTATAAATTGAATTTCTTGACTTGCTTAAATCATCATTTCTGATGAATTAATTCAATAATAGAATTTCTCAGTCTTGTTCCCATCCCGCCCCATACCACCCCATGTGGGTCTAAAAGGGTAATTCAATTTATTTCTGTGGTCATATGTCCCAGTTCATAATTGCTGTCCTTTAGAGGTGGATGACTTATTTACAGTCCAGCCAATACAGACACTACCTTCAGTGATGGTGCCTCAGGTACTGCCAGGGAGAGAGGAAAGAAAGTGAGGGAAAGCAGAAGAGAGAATCAGAGGTAATGAAAGAAGGGAGGAAAGTGGAAAGAGGGAGAAATTCACATTTTTTTAACACTGAATTTTCATGTATAATTTTTGTTGGAAAAAGAAGTTCTGAGACTAAAAATAATTTGCAGGCTCATTTATAGGAAGACTACTTCTCCATGGCCCTTTCCAGTTCTAATGCTTTGTTACTCTATAATTCTCTAATACTCTCTCTAGTTTGAAATTATCAGAATAGCATGGGAAAGGCTAGTCTGAAAACATGTCTGTTTCTTTCATTTGGATATTCACCAACTAGTCTTTTCAGCCAATGAAGATACATATATATACACATGTATACATAGATTTACATAGATATACATATATATGCAGATAGATATATAGATATAAATCTATACATATATTTTTATATATTTACATGTAAATATATTGGTTTTTTATAGTAAAAGAAATATGGGTTCCTTTATTACTCTTACATCTTAGGCATTTGCCATTATTCAGTCTCAAAAAAGAAAAAACAGGATAACAGTATACCTATAGTGGTTTAAAGCATATTCTTAGATCCCTTTACATGTAGAAGATCCAGATTTGCCACATTTGAATAAAACCAATGTAATTAGGAAATATTTATTTGTTCTTCTCTACTGTAGCATTTTTGTCCTGAGGCTCAGAGTCACGCCCAGTCTAGTTTGGACAGTAGATTTCAGCTTTCCTTGCTAAAAAATATTAAAGTGTTTTTAAGCATTAAAAATCTTTAGTGTTTTGTTGTCGGCCCTTTTCTACTTATTAAGAAGAAAATATATTCCCTTATTATTTTCCTTTCTGGAGTGGCCTACTTACAAGTAATAAGTTCCCTAGAGCTACAGAAGTTCAAGTCGTGGGTGGATTATCAGTTTAAGCAATGTCACAGAAAGGAATTCCTATATTATGTAATTAATTTTACATAATAATTGCTTAAACCCCATTTGTCTGATGATTCTATTATTCATCTTTTGTAGAAGTTCAAAAATCCCTGCTTTTCTCACTCAGGTGTTAAGACTACAAATTTTATACTTTATATTCTTCACTGAACAGAAAGCACAGCCTCTATTATATGTTTTTATTTCAAATGTACTGGATTTTTACTGAATTTTTTTTAAGTCAACCTTTCTATACCATGAGTCACAATATCAGATTTTTCTAGCATCTTTAATATTGTTTTCTTGGAATTTTTTTATCCTAATATAATTCCATCTCATGAGAACCACATGATAATGAGATATGCTGGGAACTCTGCCCAGCAGGCTGAAGGAATCAAGTTGTTCTGAGAATAGCTTACTAGCATAAAAGCTAGGTCCTTGTCCCAGGTATGCAAAAAGTCACAAAAAATTCCAGCTTACTTCAAACAGCACCTACAGGAAGATAATATCTGGGCATGAGGCTAAAGATATACGGCAGTAAACAGTACTCAAAATTGGGTAAATGTTATCATGGCAATTATGAAAAATAAGATACTTCTAAGAAAGATCCCAGTCAACAACAGAAAGTACTAAGAATAGGACTGGTCCTAGCCAGAAAACAAGGCAGGTGCTACAATGAAGGTGGCATCAGTACAGGGACATCCAGGGTTGTTTAGTAACTCAATTGTATCCGACTCTTTGCCACCCCATAGATTTCCCAGGTGGCACTAGTGGTAAAGAACCCTCTTGCCAATACAGGAGATATAAGAGACACAGATTCTATCTCTGGGTTGGGAAGATACCCTGGAAAATGAAATGGCAACCCACTCCAGTATTCTTGCCTGGAGAATTCCATGGACAGAGGATTCTACAGGCTACAGTCCATGGGGTCACAAAAGAGTCAGACATAAGTGAAGTGACTTAGCACACAGACTTTCCTGCCAGGTTCCTCTATTCATGGGATTTCCCAGGCAAGATTACTTGAGTTGGTTACCATTTCCTTCTCCAGGGGATCTTCCCAACCCAGGGATTGAACCCACCTCTCCTGCATTGGCAGGTGGATTCTTTAACACTGAGCCACCAGGGAAACACAGGACATATGTTAGGCACAGACTACATCATGGTCATCAGGTGTCACAAATATGGTCTATCCTGGTCCCAATCAAACATCTTAGGCTCACCATGTATACTCTGCTATGGCAGAATTGACTCAGGGCTTGCACATGTCTGGGCTTGGAATGAAGAACATTTGTGACTACAGCTTTACAGGGTTGTTTTAAGAGGGTTGAAAGTTGATCCAATAAATTCACATTTTTTCAAAATCAGCTTTCTAAACACGCATTATTTTTTCAGAATTTTTAAGCCCTTCTCTCAAAATTCCTAATTCTGCCACTTCATGATTGTTGATCTGAAGATTATGGTCCAATTTTAAAATCCTAAAGCATTTCCTAGTTTGAGAAAATGAAGTTAAGAATGGAATCTGTTCTAGTTGGCACTTCTGCATTGTCTTCACTGCACTGTAGGAATGTACTGACAGGATTTGTGACTGGGGGCATGATTTTTGACAAATGTTCATACAACTGATACAATAAAAAGGCACATCAGCACAAAGTTTTGGGCCTAAAAGGTCTCAATAAGCTTCTCTAAAAGCCCTGGCTCATTTTTCCCCCTTTATAGTTTTCAGAGTGATTATGAACTCTAACTACAAAGTTTCCTGTTCTCTCTTCTCTTGCTTTTCTAAACTGGATATCTTTAAATTAATTTTCTAGTCATATTTTTTCTCAGTTCAGTTCAGTTACTCAGTTGTGTCTGACTATTTGCAACCCCATGGACTGCAGCACACCAGGCCTTCCCGTCATCACCAACTCCAGAGTTTACCCAAACTCATGTCCATTATCTCATCCTCTGTCATTCTCTTCTCCTCCTGCCTCAATCTTTCCCAGCATCAGGGTCTTTTCCAGTGAGTCAGTTCTTTACATCAGGTGGCCAAAGTATTGGAGTTTCAGCTTCAGCATTAGTCCTTCCAGTAAATATTCAGGATGGATTTACTTTAGGATAGACTGGTTGGATCTCCTGCATTCCAAGGGACTCTCAAGAGTCTTTGCCATCACCACAGTTCAAGAGCATCAAATCTTTGGTGCTCAACTCTCTTTATAGTCCAATGCTTATATCCATACATGACTATGGAAAAACCATAGCTTTGACTAGATGGATCTTTGTTGGCAAAGTAATGTCTCTGCTTTTTAATATGCTGTCTAATATACTTCTATGTTGATCATAGCTTTATTCCAAGGAGCAAGCATCTTTTAATTTCATGTCTACAGTCAACATCTGCAGTGATCTTGGAGCCCAAAAAAATAAAGTCTCTCACTGTTTCCATTGTTTCCCCAGGTATTTGCCATGCAGTGATCTCTGGTTCCTCTGCATGTTCTAAATCCAGCTTGAACATCTGATATTTCATGGTTCACAACTGTTGAAGCCTGGCTTGGAGACTTTTGAGCATTACATTGCTAGCAATGGCATCTCACTCCAGTACTCTTGCCTGGAAACTCGCATGGATGGAGGAGCCTGGTGGGCTGCAGTCCATGGGGTCGCTGAGTCAGACACGACTGAGCGACTTCACTTTCACTTTTCACTTTCATGCATTGGAGAAGGAAATGGCAACCCGCTCCAGTGTTCTTGCCTGGAGAATCCCAGGGATGACGGAACCCAATGGGCTGCCGTCTGTGGGGTCGCACAGAGTCGGACACGACTGAAGCGACATAGCAGCAGCAGCANAGTGAATCAAATCACAGGCACGTATCAACACGGTGTCCTTGTTGGCACCATTCTTTCCCAATGGGCCGTGGTGACCACCCTAGTGTTTTCCAGCAAGATTTCATTATTTTCTCAGGGAAGGGGTGTAGGGGAGGGGCAAGGATGTCATGGGCTAGTTGAGACAATGTTAAGGTTGAAAACCAAGTGTTAAAAATGCACGGAAAACCCAGAAAGGGCCTTCTATAGTCAGATATTATTTAATTTCAATGACCTGAAGACCTCTCAAATTGGTTTAAATGAAAAAAAAAAAAAAGGAGGGGGTGAGGTGAGGATATATCTTTGGAAGGATAAGAAGGCATGTCACACACCTGAGGGGGAGAGCCAGGCTTAGACAGCACCTGATTCAGAAAGCCGTGAGCTGAACGCACTCTGAAGGCCTCTCCCTGCACATCTGCCTCTCCCTCCCCTCTCTGCAGCTGGCTTCCTCTCTTTCCATGTCTGTGCAGACCCAGTTCTAGCATCATACAATGCCTGGGTGTCCATGGAACTGACCAGGGTCTCTGGATTCCATTTCTAAATGCCTGTGGGGCAGAGTTGGCCCATCTTAGTTCAGCTGTTTAACCTTTCTTTAATTGGATGGAATCAGGGAGGACTGAAGTTATTTATAACAAAAATGGTCACAGAAATTCCCAGAAAGGAGAAGCAGGGCAGAGGTGGAGGAAGGGGGAAATTTTCTGAGAAAAGGGTTTAGTTGAGCACTTGTTCCAGGAAGTGTCTATTGCAGGATCTTCACTAGAATGAAGCAAATTCAATACTATCAACTAGGACACAGGTGTGGCTACTGTGATGCTTACCCTGTTTTAAAGAAGGTGAGTGTTTATTTAATCTCCCCTAATGATTAGGACATGACTGAGCAACTGAACTGAACTGAACTGAGTGATTATAGCAAGGAGATCCAACCAGTCCATTCTAAAGGAGATCAGTCCTGGGTGTTCTTTGGAAGGAATGATGCNCGTATGGATGTGAGAGTTGGACTGTGAAGAAAGCTGAGCGTTGAAGAATTGATGCTTTTGAACTGTGGTATTGGAGAAGACTCTAGAGAATCCCTTGGACTACAAGGAGATCCAACCAGTCCACTCTAAAGGAGATTAGTCCTGGGTGTTCTTTGGAAGGAATGATGCTAAAGCTGAAACTCCAGTACTTTGGCCACCTCATGCAAGGAGTTGACTCATTGGAAAAGACTCTGATGCTGGGAGGGATTGGGGGCAGAAGGAAAAGGGGATGACAGAGGATGAGATGGCTGGATGGCATCACTGACTCAATGGACATGAGTTTGAGTGAACTCCAAGAGTTGGTGACGAACAGGGAGGCCTGGCGTGATGCAAATCATGGGGTCACAAAGAGTCGGACAGGACTGAGCGACTGAACTGAGTGCAGCACTTTCACAGCATCATCTTTCAGGATTTGAAATAGCTCAACTGGAATCCCATCACCTCCACTAGCTTTGTTCATAGTGATGCTTCCTAAGGTCCACTTGACTTTGCATTCCAGGATGTCTGGCTCTAGGTGAGCGGCCACTCCATTTCTTCTAAGGGATTCTTGCCTACAGTAGTCGATATAATGGTCATCTGAGTTAAATTCACCCATTCCATTCCATTTTAATTTGCTCCTTCCTAAAATGTTGATGTTCCCTCTTGCCATCACCTGTTTGACCACTTCCAATTTGCCTTGATTCATGGACCTAACATTCCAGGTTCCTATGCAATTTTGCTCTTTACAGCATTGGATTTTACTTCCATCACCAGTCACATCCACAACCAGGTACTGTTTTTGCTTTGGCTCTGTCTCTTCATTCTTTCTGGAGTTATTTCTCTACCAGTCTCCAGTAGCATATTGGGCACCTACTGACCTGGGGAGTTCATCTTACAGTGTCCTACCTTTTCGCCTTTTCATACTGTTCATGGGGCTCTGGAGCCAGGAATACTGAAGTGGTTTGCCTTTCCCTTCTCCAGTGGTCCACGTTTTGTAGAACTCTCTACCATAACATATCAGTCTTGGGTGGCCCTACAATGCATGACTCAGTATCATTGAGTTAGACAAGGCTGTGGTTCATGTGATCAGTTTGGTTAGTTTTCTGTGATTTTGGTTTTCATTCTGTCTGCCCTCTGATGGATGAGGATAGCTGGCTTATGGAAGTTTCCTGATGGGAGAGACTGACTGAGGAGGAAACTGGGTCTTCTTCTGATGGGCAGGGCCATGATCAGTAAATCTTTAATCCAGTTTTCTATTGATGAGCTGGGTCGGGTTCCCTCCATGTTGTTTGACCTGAAGCCAAACTAAGGTGGAAGTAATGAAAATAATGGTGACCTCCTTCAAAAGGTCCTGTGCAGGTGTGCCTCACTAAGTGCCTCCAACCCTGCAGTAGTCCACTGCTGACCCACGCCTCTGCTGGAAACTCCTGGACACAGAAGAGTCTATACTTTAGGAAAAAACATTTTGCTCAGCCTAGGAGGAAGTAGGCAACCTTCTGTTTGTGGGACCTAGAATGGACTAGGCCAAGGTTAAATTCTTAGCTAACCTTGGTTCTTAAAGATAAACACGCTTTCATTTTTAACTTTCTATTTCATTTAAGCAAAACTGCTGGAGACTTCAGAAGCACTCAGCAGTCCTGAAGATTGTTGATGGATTTTTAAGTTTTTGTTGAGTACTTTAAACTGCAATTAATTATACATCAATGTTCAAAAATTGTTGTATGACACTATTCTTAGAATTGATTTGTATAAACAGATATCTAACTTGCATTATATTTTCTATGGTGTGTACATTCTTAAAATCTCACTACAGTTTTCAAGGTTTCACCTATGACATTAATGTCAACTTATCTATAATGTTTACACTTGAAAAATTGTAAATAGACCATCTAATTTTATTGTGGTTATTCTCACCTTATTCATGAACAAGATTTCTTAAATGTTGCAAGGTTATTTTATTAACTAGTAAGAGAGTCAGGATTAGAACCAGACAAAAATATCAGTCTTTTTCCTAAGCCACATTTCTTTTCTTTCCACATCATTTATTATATGGGAAAAATTGGGAGATATATGTCCTTAAGCACTTATCACACCATATTGTAAATCTCTATTTCTTATCCATTGTCCCACTACCCTGCGGGGTCTTTGAAAATGCAGTTTTTGTCCCTGGGTCTATCATACTTGATGCCTACTGCTGCTGCTGCTAAGTTGCTTCAGTCATGTCCGACTCTGTGTGACCCCACAGATGGCAGCCCACCAGGCTCCTCCGTCCCTGGGAGTCTCCAGGCAAGAACACTGGAGTGGGTTGCCATTTCCTTCTCCAATGCCTGAAAGTGAAAAGTGAAAGTGAAGTTGCTCAGTCATGTCCAACTCTATGTGACCCCATGGACTGCAGCCCACCAGGCTCCTCCGTCCATGGGATTTTCCAGGCAAGAGTACTGGAGTGGGGTGCTATTGCCACCTACTCATTACTAACAAGTTAAAAATTGAAAATACCATAAGGGTAAAATTGTTCCAAAATTATAAAATATCAAAGCTCTTGGTCTGGCTAGCACCATGTCATAAACTATAAAACATTATTTATGTATTTTTAAACTTGAAACTAATTAATAAAACTCCTGAATTGGCATGAAATCAAGTTATTTCTCTATATTTTAATTGCTTACATTATGTATATGTATACATAAAAACAAGAAAAAGTATTTACTGGAGAATATATTTAAACAGAAAAGAGCTATAAATCTTTGAAGTATCTTAAGAAATTTTCATTTTTCACACTTTTCCTCTCATTTGTTTTTCATGAATACAGTATCTCAAGATTAGACAGAAAAGCACAAGTAATCCAAGATAGTCTCTCTACTTTCTCAATGTGCACTGACAATGATGCCAAGGAATATGGAAGAAACAGAATCTTCCTGTTGATAAATCAACCCAGTTTCAAGTAATTTTTAAAGAGATTACTAGATAGAGATTACAGTGCTCTCCAGGTCAAATTTCTTTAACCAGAATTGAATTAGATCAGAACAGAATTTGAAATGCCATTAACAGATTTCTAGCACTTAGACTGTATTGGCATAATATTTATCTTTTTAAGGAGGAAAAAAATAGGACCTGGTAAAATTTATTTAAACAATTATTGAGAAAACTGTCCTTTGGTGTATCCTTGTAACTGAAAGTGGTAATGCTAATTGCAATGCCTCCACATGCCAAGCATGGCTGCCTTTATGGGGCTAGCTCCCAATGGGGAGCTCAGAAGGGTGTTCCAGGTCAGAGCTCCCTGCAGAGAAGGCTGAGACCACTTGTCACCACTGCACTGAAATCCTGGTCACTCTTTCTTGCTTCCTTCCCTTCACAAAAGGTGTTACTTCCAGGGCCCATTCCCCCAAACTTCCTGATATCTGAGTTTGTTTAGGAAGCAGTCCTACAATACCTACTAAGCCACATACTCCTCCACATACAGTTCTCTCAACACTCTAGAAAGAAATGGTTTGCCTCGTTGGAAGCCCAATAAGACTCTGAAAAAACATTGCATTTTCCAGCAAGCTTGAGGCAGACAGTAAAGGTTACCTAAGCATTTTGGCAAAAACCAACAAAAATATTTCATTAGTATCGACAATGTTGTCAGCATGTCAGGATTTGCTTTATAACATTTTGAAATTAAGCAACTATGGAAAAGTTTTTAGAGCGTCTTTGAAGAGACTAACAAATGCAGAGCAACAGCATACTCAGGAGATTATATGTAAACTTGCTGATGATACTGTTCATCAAGCTTAGGTACTACAGGAAGACAATTGCCCAAATACTTTAGAGATTCTTCTTATTAGTGAAAATACTCTTTAATTTTCTGTGACTTATAAATTTGCTCTTATTATGTGGAAAATATTCCATAACATTAAGTAAAATGCTACAAATCTGAGGCTTCATCTTCATAAGAGATTCATTACATATACATACAAATGGAAACAATTTGGCCATTTCTTTCCAACAAACTTAGGACCCTATCAACTCAGCACCAAACAATTAATTGTAGCATCAGTCTTTCTCCGGATAGACTCCAAGAGGTAGGACTCACTGGGAATGTTCTGGAAGGAAAAGAGACAATGGACTGTTCAAGGTACCTGTATCTTTATGCAAGAAAATAGACCCCCCAAAAAATTGCTTTGGATCCAGCTACTGCCTTGTCATAGGTCCCATTTCTAGTTCTTCTTCCCTTGTTCTCAACATCCTGACTCCACCACAGTGGAATTTACCGATATTTATCATGTGCTGACTGACTGTAGAAGTTAAGTTCTTACCCTCCCACACAGACTTAGAGATAGATAATCATCTAACATTGATGATTGCTTTTTAGAGGGATGGCTCCTTGAGAAAGATACTCCTGGGTTCCAAAACTGGAAAGAGGCTGGGAGAAGATTTACACCTCAAAGGAACAAAGGAATAATTTATAACTGCAAGCTTTCTAGAGTAAAAGTTCTATGAAAAGGGAGGCCAGAAGCTGATAGGAAGAAACCTAACTAAAGTTTAGTCAAGTTGAGGGAGAAATTATGGCCATTTTGGTCAGTAAATAGAAAGAAGAATGTGGCAAAAAGGGCTTCAATTTGCAATGGCACATGAAGTAAATGTTGGTATAAAGCAAGGACAATTTATGGACACTTTAAATTAAAATGATAAGGTCGCTCTTGTAATTCTCTTACCAACAGCTGAGTAATTCTTTATAATGATTTCTAAAAGATGGTTTGGATGAAACTGTTTGAAAAAAAGGCAGGTAGAGGTCAAAGTTGACCATTATAGTTTGTAATAGACTTCAACCAGAGAAACAAAACAAGTATGGGATATATATTGATGGATTTATTGTAAAAAACTGTTTTATGGAATTTGAAAGTTTGAGTAGGCAAGTCTAAAATCTATAGGGCATACTGTTATAAGGAGAGGAGAGAAACTGAGGCATGAGTTAAAGTTGCTATATACCAGTAGAATTTCTTCTTTCAAAAAACCTCAGTACTGCTCTTAAAGCCTCTCAGTTGATTACAGTAAACCACCTTGATTACCTAGGATAGTCTTCCCTACTCAATTGATTATGAATGTTAATCACATCTACAAGGTACCTTCACAACACCACCTAAATTAGTGTTTGAATGAATAACAGGACTACAGCCTAGCCCAGTTGACATAATAAACCCACCAGCACATGGACTGAATTGAGGCATTATCAGAGAGATGCAACAAAGGAATTAACATCCCCAGTCAAAACAAAATGATTAGACATAAGGGTCTAATTGGTTTGTGTACTTAGAAAAGTTACAATACTTCAATCAGCTTTCGAATTTTAGAGGATATATACTACATGGTTTTCATTGATTGCAGGGCTTTATTCTCTAGAGAAAAATGTACATATACAATACTTTAATATATAATATTATGCCTAAGCTATATTATGCCTAACATATATTATAATTTTTATATGTAATTTTTAAAATGTTTATTTACACAAATCTTTAGAGTCACCTAAATGTTCAGCATTTTATAATATTCTAATATATATCTTAACTACAGAAAACTACAGTATATTTACATAAAAACCTGTTTATAAAAATTAATAATGAGTAGTTACTAAAGCATCATAGGAAAATTATATCCAACTTTCATTGTAGAAGAGCATTCAAAACTACTGAGCATTTTACAAGTGAATTAAATATAGATGTTTTATATTTATTCTTTCATAACAATAAATTACTTTATCATTTCTAATCATATTAAAAATTTTTCATAAAACTGACTGAAATATGTCTATTCTCATAATTTTACATGTATTTTGCATATTTGGTTTTTCCAGTATGCATTTAAGAATTTGAGACATAAAAGTATAGTTGAATTGCGATTCTTTCACTTTTACATATGTCTTTAAATATAAGAACTAAAAATTATTAGAATAAAGATAATGAGAAGAAAAATAATGTCTGTATCCAAGAATTCCTCTTCCTTCTCTCAGTCTATATTGCTCCAATGTCCTCCCCAAGGCTCATAAACTTCTGTTCAGCACTGACACCAGTGACTAGCTGTTAGCAAATAAAACACTGAGATGTTATTTAATTAAATGCCCTTAGCATTCTAGAAGTGCTATCCTGCATCTTTCAGCCTTTACTGTCCACTTCAGTTTTCTTATCCTACTCATTCAAAATTGAGTATTTTATGTTAGGTTTTAGTTAATCCAATTCTTTCCTATTCTTGCCTAGATGTGAAAATTGCCATTTGTTATGAGTTAAGGTCCATTCTAAAGGAGGTCAGTCCTGGGTGTTCTTTGGAAGGACTGATGCTAAAGCTGATTCCAATACTTTGGCCACCTCATGCAAAGAGTTGACTCACTGGAAAAGACTCTGATGCTGGGAGGGATTGGGAGCAGGAGGAGAAGGGGACAACAGAGGATGAGATGGCTGGATGGCATCACNCCTTCCACCTTTCCTTCTTTCCTTCCACCTTCCTGCCTACCTTCCTTCATTCCACATTTACGAAGCTGTCCTGAAGGTAGTACAGTGTGGTCCAGGCATAGGATGAAAGGAAGCTGGGACGTATGAAGCCACAGAGGGATGTGGGGTCCAGTGAGGGAGAACAATATGAGTCAGCCTCAGAGTGTAGCCTTATCCTGGGGCAACTGGAAGCAGCTGTATGAATTTTGAGAGAAGTGATAGCTTTGACTTTTAGAAGAAGCATCTGGGCTGCAGTGAAAAACACAGATGGAAGAGTAAAGAGAGGAAAAGGGGCCAGTTAAGAATGAAGTGGGAGATTCCTGAGATCCTGAACTGAAAAGAAAATAAAGAGATCAGCAATTGCAAAACAGGCGGGTTGACAAAACAGTATGACCAGTTCTGTGTACAACAAGAGAGAGAGGAGGAGTATTCTGCTTGAGCACAGAAATACAGACACAGTAGAAAAAGAAGCAGAATGGAGGTGGGGGGAATGATACCACGAGTAGTAGCACATATTTCCAATCACGGTTCTGCATTTTCTAGTAACGTTACCGCATGTCTACAGTTAGACGTTAAACAAACAAACAGTTGAAAAGAAAAGTGAGTGATGTCTCTTCCCTAGTTCACTGAAAGTTTCTCAGTAGGAAAGTTCTAGAATGAAGAAAACTAGAGATGAAGTGCGATCCTGCACAGTCGACAAGTAGGATTTTGAGAAATAACAAAGGCACATCTACTGTGCATTCTAAAGAGATTTTACAACAGTGCCTGGGTGACCTGGGGCTGTTCAGTGTGGAACCAGTCAAAGCTGAAGATTCAAGCACTTTGGAAACTCAGCCAAGAGAACTATGATTATTTATTTATAGCCTTGCCTTTTCCAAAAAAGAATTACAGTAGTTAAAAGAAGCACCATGTCTACAAAGACCTGTTTTACAAGTGGTTTTATTCCTTGCAATTTATATTCACTGCCTTCTGCCTTAACTAAAGAAACCTTATATATTCAGCTATATGGTGTAAATACCTAGACCAAGATTTTAGGCTTACCTAAAAATATCTATGTCCATGGTGTTAGCATGTATTACCATTTCATTATTTATTCAGTATTTACCAACTGCAAATCTCAGTCCTGAATCAGCAACTCTCTTCACTGAAGGAAGAGGTTGAGTCTGGGACAGAGAAAGCCCAGAGAAATAGGTTTTAGCAGCAATGTTCCAGTCTTTTATTGATTCAGTTCCTTCCTTTCCCCACTCCTGAGCAAGTATACTTGAGCATGCCTTTCCCATGGCCTACATTCTCATGTTTTCCTCTGTCAAAGTAAAATGAGCAAAGTGGGGACCCGGTCTAGGGTTTCGCACTCAACTGGTAATGATGAAGATCAGCTATGGAGCCATCTTAACCCTAAACACAAATGCTGAACTGTGTGTCTGTGACCTTCATCTGGTCCACAACTCCATTCCACACTCCTGGCCTTTCTACCTTTTCCTGCTTCTACTTCCTTCTTTCCTTCCTAGTTGCTTCTTTTTAACTTCAACTCCATTTGCACCTTCATATCAGCCTTCTATCAGCTTTGTTTCTTCTTGAGCCCCTGGGGAACTTACTGGTCATGCTTCGTTTGATGTTCCTTTTCCCTATGCCTCAAAGTTTTAGGCCCACTTTAGGCACTTGTGAAATCTGCACACAGGGAGCTCAACTTGGTGCTCTGTGATGACCTAGAGAGGTGGGAGGGGGAGGTGGGGAGGAAGGGAGATTCAAGAGGGAAGGGATATATGTATTCATATAGCTGATCGACTTCCGTGTACAGCAGAAGCTAACACAACACAGTAAAGCAACCATGCTGCTGCTGCTGCTAAGTCACTCCAGTCGTGTCCGACTCTATGTGACCCCATAGACGGCAGCCCACCAGGCTCCCCGTCCCTGGGATTCTCCAGGCAAGAACACTGGAGTGGGTTGCCATTTCCTTCTCCAAGCATGAAAGTGAAAAGTGAAAGTGAAGCCGCTCAGTCGTGTCTGACCCTCAGCGACCCCATGGATTGCAGCCTACCAGGCTCTTCCGTCTATGGGATTTTCCAGGCAAGAGCACTGGAGTGGGGTGCCAAAAGCAACCATATTCGAATAAAAATCAAACAAATAAATATGTAAGAGTCAGATAAATAAATATGTATGAGTCAGATAAAAAGGAAAAAAGCTGCAGTGCTTATTAATCACCAATCCCCATAGCTGTTTATCCAGTGACAAATGGGCAGAAGAAGACTAACAGCAAGTTTTTTAAAGCAAAACATTCATCAAATATGTTGTCCAATTTAATATGTACAATCACCACATTGGGCAGAATCTACCACCTCCATTTCACAGATAAAGAACAAGAGACTTTGCCAATGTAATAATGTGTCCCTGTTTACACAGCTAACCTCTAACCCTCATCCTTTGCCCAAAACCATGCTCTTTTTTCATTGAGATATTCAGTGAACAAAACAAAGAGCATAAATTCAGATTAATGACATCTTTTGAGAGCATTAAGTGTTACGAAGTAACCGTACCCTATTTCCCTGAAAAAGTTGCTTTCTCTCTCTCCTTAAATTTTCAACACCACTTTCTCTGCCTTCTTCACTCTCAGCTGATGAACTTTGCTTCACATTTTAATGAAAGCATTCTTGTAAGATCTGCGTGGTTTACTTATCACGTCCTTTACATACCTAAGTTATTTGGTCCTGTATGTGCGGTCTTCCCTGGGCTTCCCTTAAGGCTCATCTGGTAAAGAATCTACCTGCAATGCAGGAGACCTGGGTTCGATCCTTGGGTTGAGAAGATGCCCTGGAAAACAGAAAGGCTACCCACCCCAGTATTCAGGCCTGGAGAATTCCGTGGACTGTACAGTCCATGGACTTGCAAAGAGTCGGACATGTCTGAACAACTTTCACTTCATCTCATGTGGTCTTCCCTAATGTTTGTATGGAAGGACATCCCCTGCTCTTATCAATGGCCAACTTTCCCTCCATGTCCTGGACACCATCTTCTCTCACTTACTAAACGATTTTGCTCTTGAGAATATCCCTACTCTCTGTTTTGCATCTTGGTTTCCTCTCGATCATTCTCAACAGCACTGATTCATGCTATAACTGCCACCTTAAAAACAGAACTGCAACAAAAGGGAACCCCTCCAAGCCACCACATGATTTCCCTCAAGTCCTCTACAGGAAAACTCGAAAGACTCGTCTACCCTCCATGCATCCACTGCAGGCTTTTGTCCCCACCTCTTTAGTGAAAGTGCTATTGCAAGTTTAGCCACAGCCTTTGTCTTGTCAAATATAGTAGTCAGTTACCAGTTTTCTACTGACTCTTCTTCTTAGTACTTCATTCCCCTGGCTTCCAGGATACCGCATTCCGCTGGTTTTCTCCTACTTTACTGGATCGTCTTCCTGTGTACTCACTAAAGATTAATGGGCCTTAGGTTTTGTTTCTCAGATTTCTCCTCTATCTATTTCACTCCCTTAGTAACTCATCAAGTGAGCCTTAATGACCAACCAGACATCATCACTTAGTTGGATAATAGGTATCTCACATTAACCAGTTGAAGACTGCTGCTGCTGCTACTGCTAAGTCACTTCAGTCGTGTCCGACTCTGTGCAACCCCAGAGATGGCAGCCCACCAGGTCCCCTGTCCCTGTGATTCTCCAGGCAAGAACACTAGAGCGGGTTGCCATTTCCTTCTCCAGTGCATGACAGTGAAAAGTGAANAAACCTCAGTACTGCTCTTAAAGCCTCTCAGTTGATTACAGTAAACCACCTTGATTACCTAGGATAGTCTTCCCTACTCAATTGATTATGAATGTTAATCACATCTACAAGGTACCTTCACAACACCACCTAAATTAGTGTTTGAATGAATAACAGGACTACAGCCTAGCCCAGTTGACATAATAAACCCACCAGCACATGGACTGAATTGAGGCATTATCAGAGAGATGCAACAAAGGAATTAACATCCCCAGTCAAAACAAAATGATTAGACATAAGGGTCTAATTGGTTTGTGTACTTAGAAAAGTTACAATACTTCAATCAGCTTTCGAATTTTAGAGGATATATACTACATGGTTTTCATTGATTGCAGGGCTTTATTCTCTAGAGAAAAATGTACATATACAATACTTTAATATATAATATTATGCCTAAGCTATATTATGCCTAACATATATTATAATTTTTATATGTAATTTTTAAAATGTTTATTTACACAAATCTTTAGAGTCACCTAAATGTTCAGCATTTTATAATATTCTAATATATATCTTAACTACAGAAAACTACAGTATATTTACATAAAAACCTGTTTATAAAAATTAATAATGAGTAGTTACTAAAGCATCATAGGAAAATTATATCCAACTTTCATTGTAGAAGAGCATTCAAAACTACTGAGCATTTTACAAGTGAATTAAATATAGATGTTTTATATTTATTCTTTCATAACAATAAATTACTTTATCATTTCTAATCATATTAAAAATTTTTCATAAAACTGACTGAAATATGTCTATTCTCATAATTTTACATGTATTTTGCATATTTGGTTTTTCCAGTATGCATTTAAGAATTTGAGACATAAAAGTATAGTTGAATTGCGATTCTTTCACTTTTACATATGTCTTTAAATATAAGAACTAAAAATTATTAGAATAAAGATAATGAGAAGAAAAATAATGTCTGTATCCAAGAATTCCTCTTCCTTCTCTCAGTCTATATTGCTCCAATGTCCTCCCCAAGGCTCATAAACTTCTGTTCAGCACTGACACCAGTGACTAGCTGTTAGCAAATAAAACACTGAGATGTTATTTAATTAAATGCCCTTAGCATTCTAGAAGTGCTATCCTGCATCTTTCAGCCTTTACTGTCCACTTCAGTTTTCTTATCCTACTCATTCAAAATTGAGTATTTTATGTTAGGTTTTAGTTAATCCAATTCTTTCCTATTCTTGCCTAGATGTGAAAATTGCCATTTGTTATGAGTTAAGGTCCATTCTAAAGGAGGTCAGTCCTGGGTGTTCTTTGGAAGGACTGATGCTAAAGCTGATTCCAATACTTTGGCCACCTCATGCAAAGAGTTGACTCACTGGAAAAGACTCTGATGCTGGGAGGGATTGGGAGCAGGAGGAGAAGGGGACAACAGAGGATGAGATGGCTGGATGGCATCACCAACTCGATGGACGTAGGTTTGAGTGAACTCCGGGAGTTGGTGATGGACAGGGAGGACTGGAGTGCTGCGATTCATGGAGTCGCAAAGAGTCAGACACGACTGAGCGACTGAACTGAACTGAACTGAAGGTGGAAGTGGTTACATTTCTTATAAACAGAATTGGCACTTCTGTTAAGTGTTGCTTCCAGCAAGCTCCTTGCTTTTCATTTCCAGTGTATATTCTTTAGTCCAAAGCATTGCTAACCCCCAAGATGTGCATGGGGCAGCAGGAGTGAAAAGCAACATACACAAATTCCACTCATACTTAAGAGACTGGTAAGAGGCTTCTGTGACTGGAGATAGGATGAGAAAAAGAGTAGAGTCGCATAAGATACAAGCAGTAAAGAAGAGGACAGAGGACGACACAGATAGCTGTGAAGCTGAGGTTGCATTCATTCTGATGTGTTAATTCATTGGAAGATTGCCAGTGAAACCTAGGAAATTTATCTGAATCACTTTAAACCTCTCAGAGGAAATGTGCTATAAAAATTCAAGACATGTTGCCATTATTAAAGCTATTATTGCTATCATTTCTCATTATGAACACAAAGTCAGAAAAGGAAAAAGGGCTGGTAAAGAAATAAGAGATAATGGAGAGGGAGGCTGGCAATTATTATTCAAATAAGTAATGAATTTGATATCTAATCTATATAGTGACAATGGATCTGTTACAATCTTTCTTAGATTGTGAGAAGCAACAACTTTTTATGTAAATGTAGGTATTTAAAATAAATAACTACCTTAAAGTCTTAAATATTACGTTTAGCTCTCATAAGATCTGTGTGACAACATTCTATTGATCAGTTTGGGCTGCCATAACAAAATACCATCGAATGGGTGCTTTAAACAACAGAAATTTATTTCCCACAGTTCTGAAGACTGTGAATCCAAGATCAAGATGCCTGCAAGACAGGTTTCATTCTGAAGTCCTTTCTCTTGACTGCTAGGGGGCTACAATCTCCCTGTGTGCTCTCATAACCTCCTTTAAGGACAGAGAAAACACGTTCTCTAGTGTCCCTTCTTATAAGGACACTTATTTCAACATGAGAAATCACTTTCATGACCTAACAATCCTAATTACCTCTCAAAGTCCTCATCTTTACCATCACACTGGCCTTGGGGTTTCAACACAAGAATTTGAGAAGGACACAAACATTCAGACCATAAAAATTATTATATGTTCGGTCTCCACGTAAAGAGAGCTTTAAAGGAGTGCTTTAATCTGAGTGTATAAGTAAGTACAATATTTAAAAATAAAAAAAGAATCCTATGTATTTATCTACCATACCCCAATAGAGTCATAGTGTTTAGTAGATGCTCTTCTTACTATTCAAATAAATCTGTTGATATACAAAAGTTAAGAACTCAAATGTTTTGTTAAAGGACTTCATTTTGAACACCTACTTGAGTATACTTTAAATGAAAATAAAAAATTTTATAAGTACAACCATACATGATGACAATATGAAGAAAGAAAGACAAGGAAAGAAAAATAGTCACATTGGAGTAATTAAGTCAACAGGTTTAAGGTTTACCCAGGTAAAAATCCCTGCCCAAGTATAATTTACTTATCTACCATCAGGCCCAAGTACAATTAAACAAAAGCAGTCTAAACAAGAAAGGAAAAAATCAATGGTAGCTAAGGACTCTGTTTTTGGTTAATGATTTGGAGAGTTCAAGTCACCAACTTGCCTCTTCACTTTTCTCTGCTTAGCAAAACATTTTCTGGTTACCAAATTAATAAAAGCTACATTATCACTCACTCATAGTAAATTTCTATTTATGGGTCACCTTATATCTAAGCAGAATGTGCTTGCTCATCAAGGCATACTTTGAAAAGCTTTATCTTAATAGTAAGAGAAGCAGTGAATCAATTGAAAAGAGAATATGGAGTCATATAGAGCTAGATATGAATTCTACCTCAACCATTACTAACCATTTACTATATTTGAGTCCTTGGGCAAATACATAATCTTTCTTATTCTGGCAGAATATTTGCATTTGGCCAGTCCAATAGATTAAAGACTTAATACAAGACCTGAACTTGTGAAAGCCCTAGAAGAAAACACAGAGGGAAAGTTCCTTGATATTATTCTTTATAATTCTTGGATATGACACCAAAGCCTAGGCAAAAGAAGTACAAATAAACAAGTAACACTGTATCAAACTTAAAACCTTCTGTACAGTAAACAATCAACAAAATGAAAAGGTAACCTACAGAATGGGGGAAAATACTGGCAAGTTATATATCTGATAACTATCCAAAATACATGAACAACTCATACAAGTCAATAGCAATAGAAAGCCCAGATTTTTTAAATGGGTAAACAACCTGAAAAGATTTTTCCAAAGAAAACATACAAATGGTCAACAGATATATGAAAAGGTGCTCAATATCACAAATCATCAGAAAAACTGAAATCAAAACCATAACGAGGTATGACCTCCTATCTGTAAGAATAGTTATTAAAAAAAGAAAAATGACACATATGCTGGTATAGAGAAAAGGAAACATTTGAGCACTGTTGGTAGAAATGTATATTGGTACAGCCAGTAAGAAAAACAATATGGTGGGTCCTCAAATAATTAAATAATAACTACTATACAATCTAGCAATCCCACTTCTGGGTACACTTCAAAATTATATAAAATGACTACTTAGAAGAGGTATCTACACTTCCATATTCATTACAGTATTATTCACAGTAAGCAAGATGTGGAAACCACCTAGAAATCCACTGATAGATGAATGGATAAAAAAATGCACTACACACACACACATGTGTGCATGCAGAAATATTCTTCAGCCCTAAAAAAGGAGAAAATCTTGCAATTTGCAATAACATGGATGACATGAGGGCATTTTACTAAGTGAAATAAGTCAGACAAAGAAAGACAAATACCATATGATCTCACTTACATGAAGAATCTAAAACAAAAACCAAAAAAAAAAAAAAGGAAGAGCTCATAGATACAGAGAATACATAGGCAGAGGGTAGGAGGTGGGTAAAATGGGTGAAGGGGGTTCAAAAGGTACAAACTTAAAGCTATAAAATAAGTCATGAGACATTATACACAATATAGTGACTATCGTTAACAACACATATTTGAAAGCTGCCAACATCCGCTGGATCATGGAAAAGGCAAGAGAGTTCCAGAAGAACATCTATTTCTGCTTTATTGACTATGCCAAAGCCTTTGACTGTGTGGGTCACAATAAACTGTGGAAAATTCTGAAAGAGATGGGCATACCAGACCACCTGACCTGCCTCTTGAGAAACCTATATGCAGGTCAGGAAGCAACAGTTAGAACTGGACATGGAACAACAGACTGGTTCCAAATAGGAAAAGGAGTGCATCAAGGCTGTATATTGTCACCCTGCTTATTGAACTTATATGCAGAGTACATCATGAGAAACGCTGGACTGGAAGAAACACAACCTGGAATCAAGATTGCTCAATAACCTCAGATATGCAGATGACACCACCCTTATGGCAGAAAGTGAAGAGGAGCTAAAAAGCCTCTTGATGAAAGTGAAAGAGGAGAGTGAAAAAGTTGGCTTAAAGCTCAACATTCAGAAAATGAAGATCATGGCATCTGGTCCCATCACTTCATGGGAAATAGATGGGGAAACAGTGGAAACAGTGTCAGACTTTATTATTGTGGGCTCCAAAATCACTGCAGATGGTGACTGCAGCTATGAAATTAAAAGACGCTTACTCCTTGGAAGAAAAGTTATGACCAACCTAGATAGCATATTCAAAGCAGAAACATTACTTTGCCGACTAAGGTCCATCTAGTCAAGGCTATGGTTTTTCCTGTGGTCATGTATGGATGTGAGAGTTGGACTGTGAAGAAGGCTGGACACTGAAGAACTGATGCTTTTGAACTGTGGTATTGGAGAAGACTCCTGAGAGTCCCTTGGACTGCAAGGAGATCCAATCAGTCCATTCTGAAGGAGATCAGCCCTGGGATTTCTTTGGAAGGAATGATGCTAAAGCTGAAACTCCAGTACTCTGCCCACCTCATGTGAAGAGTTGACTCATTGGAAAAGACTCTGATGCTGGGAGAGATTGGGGGCAGGAGGAGAAAGGGACAACAGAGGATGAGGTGGCTGGATGGCATCACTGACTCAATGGACATGAGTCTGAGTGCACTCTGGGAGTTGGTGATGGACAGGGAGGCCTGGCGTACTGCGATTCATGGGGTTGCAAAGAGTTGGACATGACTGAGTGACTGAACTGAACTGAACTGAAGAGAGTAAATCTTAAAACTTCTCATGACAAGAAAAAAAATTATAAATATGTGTGCTGATAGATGTGAACTAGACTTACTGTGTACATTTCAGGTTCATATACATTTAATCCTTATGTTATACACCTGAAAATTAATGCAATATTATATGTTAATTATACAGTGGAAAGTGTTAGTTGCTCACTCGTGTCCAACTCTTTGTGACCCCATGTACTTAGCCCATCAGGCTTTTCTGTCCATGGGGGCTTGGATTTTCCAGACAACAATATTGGAGCGGGCTGCCATTTCCTTCTCCAGGGGATCTTCTTGAACCAGGGATTGAACCTTGGTCTCCTTATTGTGGTGATCATTTCACAGTTCATATGAATATTTAATCACTATGTTGTACACTTGAAAATTAATATAATATTATATGTCAATTAGAGCTCAATCTAAAAAGAGGAAATCCTTTCATATGTGGCTACAGGATAAAAATGGAGAATGTTATGCTAAGCAAAACAAGTCAGTCACAGAAAGACAAACGATGCATGATCTTACTTACATATAGAATCTTTTTTAAAAAGTTTCAACTCACAGTGACAGACAGTAGAATAGAGGCTACCAGAGGCTGGGGATTGGGACAGGGACAAGTAGATAAAGTGGAGCTAATGGTGGAAGGGTGCAAACTTTGAGTTACAAGATGAATAAATTCTGGAAACTAATGTACAGCACAGTGGCCATAGTTAATGTATTTTGTACTTAAAATATGTGTATATATACACATACACAAAATGTAACTTCATGAGGTGATGCATATGTTTATCAACTTCATTGTGGTATCATTTCACAATGTATACATATATCAAAACATCACATTTTATCAGCTTTTTCAATCATACCTCAATAAAGCTACAAAAATAAACTAATTACATTTAAAATTAATCCATTAAATTCCTATTTGTTTAATGATAATTCAAAAAGACACACATACCCTAATGTTCACTGCAGCACTATTCACAATAGCCAGGACCTGGAAGCAACCTAGATGTCCATCAACCAATGAATAAATAAAGAAGTTGTGGTACGTATACACAATGGAATATTACTCGGGCATAAAAAGGAACACATCTGAGTCAGTTGAAATGAAGTGGATAAACCTAGAGCCTGTTATACAGTATGAAGTAAGTCAGAAAGAGAAAAATATCATATATTAACACATACATATGGAATCTAGAAAAATAGTACTGATGAATCTATTGCAGGGCAGGAATAAAGACTCAGACATAGAGGAAGGACTTGTGGACACAGCAGGGGAAGAAGTGGGTGGGACAAATTGAGATAGTAGCACTGACATATATATACTATCATATGTAAAATATATAACTAGTGGGAATCTGCTATATAGCACAAGGAGCTCTGTCTGGTGCTCTGCAATGACGTAAAGGGGTGGGATGGGAGGGGGGC
>SJYV01018065.1:1267965-1306320 GCA_006410875.1 Neotragus pygmaeus | reverse complement strand
GGGGCAGTGGGAGGGAAGCTCAAGAGGGAGGGGATATGTGTATACATAAGACTGATTCACGTGGTTGTATAGCAGAAATTAACACAGCATTTTAAAACAATTATCTTCCAATTAAAACTTTTTAAAATGTATTTACGTTCTAAACACAAGACATTTCTCATAACATTCTCCTTTCCCATATCCCCCAACACTCTCTGTTGTTAATACCTTCTCATTTTAGACATTATGTCCTCTGGACACCTGTCCACATGTCCATGTCTGGGTTCAGTCGCCTTTCTCTCTGCTTGTATTTCTTTATATTTCCCTTTATCAACTAATTATGTATTTGTATATTTCCATTCCATTAGACTGTAAATTCTATGTCTTATTTGCCATACTAGGCAATTAACAATTATTTGTTGAATTAATAAATATATTTCATATTTCAGAATGTCTCTTTGAAACCCTCAAAATACAGATTTTCTACTGTGTACTTATTTTGTAACCTTCTTTCCCCTTTATTCTTTTATGTATCTAAGCTAGATAATTTATTGCTTATTATTTCATTGAATTGTTTTACTTTTCTTGATATGTTCTATCAAAGTACACTAACCTTTTTAAAACTAGAATTTGAATATTAGGAAGCCAAGTAAAATTGTGATAATATTGATAAATAACTTGATGATTTTCAGGTAGATGGAACAATCATCTGGATTATGAGTAGCATTTTACCTCCTATTGTCTGTGCCTAAAATAGTCTACCTGAATCAGGCTTATAAGACAGAAAATCAATACCATAGAGTTATTTTGATGGTCAGTTCTAAATTAGATCAGCCATTTGGAAAAAGGATTGTTTGGCAATTCCTTTGACAGAATTAAAACTTTAATAAAGTAACTGAATGTTCTAGAAATAAGGGACATGAAAGTTAATCCTCATCTAACAGACTCAGAATGACTAAGTCACATAATAGAGTAGTGGCAAAGTCAGACTTATGACCTTAGATTCAATTTTCTTTCTACATCAATATCAAATCAATAGTTAACATTAGTTGTTATTTCAGCCTTTCTTGTCAACCATTATTGACAAATCCATTAACTACTTCTTTCACGTTTCTGTTATAATAGGTTTATACCAATACAGATCCTCTGAGGAAGGAAACATATCCTACTTTGTCCCCTAGTCTCTAGCTGTGTAGGCTTATAATAAATTCTTTGATAATAAGAGAATGAAAGAACTCCATCGATCAATCCACCCATCCCCCACCAAACCAGGTATAGACAAGCCTTCTTAATCACAGAGGAAATGTGAAAACAACTTATTCAGAAATCTGTTCTTCCTAAAAACAAATGAATCTTCCAGATAATCCTACTTCACTCTGCTCTTCAGCACCCAACCCTCACAGCTCCAGTGTGAACCCCTGTCCCCTCCACCACCACCACTCGCCTAATGAGAGAGTTATTTAGAACAAAATAACCTGAGAAGTTTTCTGGGTCATTATTCCCTGGGTGAAAAAAATTCAGCTTAAAAAAAAATTCATAGTTAGATATTGTAGATAAGTTTTAAGTTAGAGCTATTTATACAATTTGTTTTATGTATATAGTTAAAAGTTCACATGTTATCTGAGAAATATTATGATAGAATGTTATATTAAATCCCATTAAGCTGTTGGTCTTTTTGGAGTTTAACAAATTCACCACTCTTCCCAGGTTTATGTTATCTCCAAATTTGATGGGCATGTCACAAATGTCTGCATCAAAGTAACTAATGATAATGATGAATAGAAAAAGAAAAATTAGTTTATGTTCCAAAAACTTGCAAGGATAGGTGCAGGTCACTAAAGGTAGTAGGTAGAATTTATCTATGTCACTGATCAAAGAAGATAGTGATTTTTCAAAAAATTTAAAAACTTCTGCTTTTTCTATAAATAATACATTTCTTCAATGAAGGTTAACTAAAAATTCTCAATCTATGTGCTGTGCTACAATTTTACACTATTAAATGCAGTCAATATTATTTTTAATCACAGCTTCAATAAAATATATCCCTGATACTTCCTTCAAAAACAGTCCATAGAAATTCTGAAAAGTGCCTGCAAGCCTGCAGTTGAGGATTTCCAGACCTGCAGACTCTGAGTTCTCAAAATATCAGACTTCTCAGGGCAATATCCCCACTAAAGCAGACATTACCAGGAACAGGGCCCAGTACACACTATTTCAGAATGTTTTTTCTGCTGTTTCTTTTCCTATGAACGAATATGTATTATATTCTTACTGGGTACTAAGTACTGTTACCACTTAGAATATATGCAAAATTTAAAAACATATGCCCTGTCTTCAAAGTTATCTCAATGTAGTTAGAAAGACAGAAAGGCATGTATATAAACAAATGAAATAAATAAAGTATTATACATATAAGTATCCACATGGTATCAGAAATATACAAAGGGAAAAAGTATCAATTCTGCCAGAAAATATCAGAAAAGGATGTATAGAGTCATAAACACTTTAATCAAGTTCTAAATAATAATAGCAATAATAACACCAGCAAGGTAGGTGAAATGTATTATGCCTATCTTACTTAATCTTTTTAACATCTTATATGATAAGTACAATTATTATCCCAACTTTACAAATTAGAAACTGAGGAACAGTACAGTTAATTAACATTAACCTATAGTTAGTAAACAATGGAGCTGAGACCTGAACTTGGGGTTTTCTTACTCCAGAGCTGACATTCTTAAGTATCACAGTGTCAGTGATATTTCAGATGACACACAAGTTTTAGGAGAAGGAAGCTTAAGGAAAGAGACCTAAAGATAGAGAAAGAAATTAAACACAATAATTTCCCTGGATACATGGTAGTATTGCTAACAGAAAACAGAGTATGAAAACAGAAACAATTTTTGTAGTGAAGAAAAGAAAGATGATGTGCCAGGTTTTGACCATATTGAATTTTAGTGTCTGTGAGACATCCAAAGGCAGTGTCTAGGATGCAGAGAATAAACAGATTAGAGTTTAGGAGACACACTGAGCTCTGGCATGGGGTTTACTCTCTAAGTCCTAGATGTGTCTCACCCACACATACATGTGAAAGAAAAATGCGGCTAAAACCACACTTTCAAGAAGAATACATAGCATGAGAAGAGGGATAACAATTGGGATCTCAGAAATTCCATTATTTAGACAAAACTAGAATAATAGTTATGAGTTATCACTATCTATATACTTTTTCTTTATAATATTATCATTGGTGCAAATTCACAATTATTGACAACTTATTTGAGAAATGTCTTATACTCAATGAGACAAGCCCCCTGGGCTTAGGGGTTAGCTTTTGCTAACCACTGTATTTCAAGCACTTAGCATTATGTCAGCACATGATAGGTACTCAATAATAAATGAATAAGTGAGAAAAGGAAACATAAAACTCATCACAAATGGGGAAAGGCATAATAGAGTGCTGTCAAGGGATTCCAAGTTTTCAAGAATAAAGCATACAGAGAATAGATATAAATATTTGAAAACCATTACAAATATAAATAAAAATCCTCTGATAATCCAGAAATTTTTCTTTAAATAGAAATATATTAAAAATAAACATAATGAATAATACATAAAGGACATATTGTATCCAAACCTCTAGTTTTTCATCAGCTAGACATGTCGCAGGGAGAACAGGAGAGGGTTTCAGAAGAAACTTCAAAAAGTTTAATAAAATTCTTTATCTCAGGGGACTTCAAAGATCCTATTTGATTCTTGACTTTGATATCTAGGTAAATATAACTTCAAAGAACTCCCCACTCCCCAATCAATTCCTAAAAGCAGAAACTGTACAGTTCACGTTTTCAATCGCAATCCACGAAGGCTTGAATCCTTTTTTTGAAAATGTTTAATGGAGACAAATTAAATCATGATGACTGAAAATACTCTAACACTCTCCAGAATAACCACTGATTCAAAACAAAACTATAATGAGAGACTATTTGAAAAATAACAAAAATGGGGCCATCATATCAAAACCTGTGATTGGTTTCCAGGTTGGATTTCAGACATAAATTCAAAATTTTCAATGCTTTTTCAGTATTATTTATAATATTAAAAATTGAAACAGAATAACAATAAGGCAATGGTTATTCAAAGAGGGCAGAGAAGAGGGTTACAGAGGATGAGATGACTGAATAGCATCACTGATTCAATGAATATGAACTTAGGCAAATCCCAAGAGATGATAAGGGACAGGGAAGCCTGGTGTATTGCAGTCCATGGGATCGCAAAGAGTCAGACATGACTTGGCAATTGAATAACAACAACAATTCAAACATTAAAACATACTTTTAAATCTTTTTCAATGGCATACAAAAAGTTCACACTATACTATGTATAAAATGTAGTATCCAAAACTAAGTATATTATCATATGTGGTTAAAGGAGAGATGATAGGCAATAATAACTTCTCTGATAATTCCAAGAGAAATAGAAAGTAAAGGAATAGAGAAATAATGGCATAAATATATTTGAGAAAAGCAAATTTTATGACCAAACATACTTTTGATATGCAAAACCATTTTAAAAAATAGTTCAGATATGACTGGTGTATGTTTCAAACATGAAACCCTCAATACAATTTTCTAAATAAGCATATAAAAATTTTAGTACTCAAACTGTTATTATTTTCTTTGCAGTATGCTAAAATTAATCTATTATGACTGTGACCAACCTAAAGAAAATCATACAGCTAATCTCTATGGGAGTTATAACAAAGACAAATGATTTGATTTCCATGGGTACAGATGTCACTGCATACTCTAAAGATAAGTTTTAAGGACAAGAACTGAAAATGGATAGGCCATATTAGGTCAAAACTATTAACTAATCTAATAAGTATTTCTTAAAAAGAAAAAAAAAACCTATGAGATGAAAGTAAAAGTTAATAGTAATAAGTGAGTGAAAAGAGAAATTGGACTTTTCTAATAAAATAGAATTCTGCAGTTCATATCACTTATGGCAATCATTTCACTTAAACCTGGTAGAAAGTCTTTGACAGTCAACAAATTTGACATGGAAAATCAGTGCTATTTAACAAATAATCCAGAATTCACAATAATGTTAGCTTTTAAAATTTATACCAAAAAATCATACATGAAACAGGTGATTACAGTGTATTGTGAAAGTTCATAATCTACAATCCTTTTAAGAGTATAATGTAGATTTTAGTAATTACAGTAGATAAATATTACTTCTGGAATATTTACATGAAACATCACAAAGAACCAGCCTGTAAAGAAAAGCCTCAAAACATGCATTTTTTTTAGTTCACTGGCATTATCTCTCCATTTCCAATCATTAAAGGAAATATCCTTAAAACAGCTAAAAAGGAAAAGACCATCACACCTTGAGAGTAAGCAGATAAAATTCAATAATACTGGTTTCCTCTCCCTTCTGAAATAGTTGACAGAAACATAGCCACATAAAGAATGCATGTCTAATGGTGAGGATAAGTTGCTCAGCAAAGGAAAATGCAGCAGATGCAATCAAACTTGCTAATCAGCTTTCTAACAAACTTGCTAACAAGATGGGATATTATCCTGGACTATCTGAGTCGGATTACCTGTAGTCACAGAGGTCCTTATAAGTGAAATAGGGAGGCATGACAATCAGTTAGAGAGACATCTGAAGATGCTACACTGCTGGCTTTAAAAATGGGCTGGCAACCATGAGCCAAGGAATGCAGGCAGCACATAAGGTGAGGAAGCAGATTCACTCCGAAAACCTTCAGAAGGAATTCAGCCACACCGATTTGATTTTAACCCAGTGAGACCTGTCAGACTTCTGACCTTCACAGAACTGTGAGATAATAAATTTGTGTTGTTTAAGCCACTGTTCATAGTAATTTGTTACAACAGCAATAGGAAGCAATGCACTTCTCACATTAAAGGAGGATACTAATAAAAATCCTAAGGAAAATAACTCCAGAAGTTTGTCTTCTCCTCAAATAGAAACCATGAGAAATGAAGGGTGTTTCTTGGCATTATGACTACTTAGGAAAATTAAATATATTGATAATTTTATGTGAGAACAGCAAGTAGTATACAAACATACTTTTAAAAGGAAAATTGCACTTTAATTATAGTTCATGTATTGTCACCGCAAATGCTTATTTAAATAAGATTAAACATCACTGGAGATCAAACCAGTCTGTCCTAAAGAAAATAAACCCTGAATATTCATTGGAAGGACTGATGCTGAAGCTGAAGCTCCAATACTTTGGTCACCTCATGCAAAGAGCCAACTCATTGGAAAAGATACTGATGCTGGGAAAGATCGAGGGCAGGAGGATAAGGGGGCAAAAGAAGATGAGATGGTTGGATAGCATCATCGAATCAATGGACATGAGTTTGAGCAAACTCTGGGAGATAGTAGATAGGGAAGCCTACCATACTGCAGTCCATGGGGTCACAAAGTGTTGGACATGACTTAGTGTTGGACACGACTTAGCAACTTAACAAAAAAAAAAAAAAATTTCACATAAAGTTACACTTACACAGAAAAAATAAATTTCGAGTAAAATTTTCAGGTACTTTAAATCTATTTGTTACTCTGAATGTTTTAAAGTTGTAATTATTCTATATGAAAATGTTCCCATTTTCACTTTCCCTCTACATTTTCATATCTTCTCCAATGACTTCTCTTGTGTCTTTCTTCCTATATTAGCCCTCTGAGACTCTGTACCTACATTTTCTGAGACTTTATTTACACAAAACAACTTCTCTCATATTTTTGGTCTTCCCTTTCTTCTTCATACTTCCTGCTCACATTTCCTTGATCCTTCAACTTTATGCCTCCCCTTTGGGATCAAATATGGTTCTGAGTTTCCACCAACCAACCAATAAACAAAGTTTGGCTGATTTAAAGAGAAACAATTTATTAAAAATATATTATCAGAGATAATATCAAGTATTGTTGAAAGTGTAGAGCAACTCTCCTTGCAGGATTGACAGAAATGCTAATCTGTACAATTATTTTGGCAAATTGTTTATAAATGTATTTGTGGGCAATGAAGGAGAAAAAAATCTAAAAGCATGCTGAAAACCTATTCCTTAGAAGACACCTCTATAACTGGCCCTGCATAGAGACAATAGAACCCACAATGCCACCACTAAAAGCTAAGATTTCTGAACACTGTTCACAGAAAAAGGGTCACTGCTGCCTCTGTGGCCTGATGTAGCTACCTCTTTTAATGCCAACTCACCAGAGGTCCTGGATCCTGCCCTTTAATATAGAGACTATACCAAACACAGGAAAAGGTTTTCAGAAGCCAAGTAACCAAAAAGCAATCAAATATCCCATATTTCTCCTTGCTGTTGTTCAGTTGTTGTGTCTGTCTCTTTGAGACCCCATGAACTCAGCATGCCGGGCTTCCCTGTCCTTCACTCTCTAGCAGAGTTTGCTCAAATCCTTGTCTATTGATACACTGATATCATCCAACTATTTCATGCTCTGTCGCCCCCTTCTCCTCCCACCCTCAATCTTTCCCAGCATCAGGGTCTTTTCCAATGAGCTGGCTCTTCTTATCAGGTAGCCAAAGTATTAACTTTGACCAAAGCTTAAGCCTCAGCATCACTCCTCCCAATGAATATTCAAGGTTGACTTCCTTTAGGATTGACTGGTTTGACCTCCTTGCTGTCCAAGGACTCTCAGAGTCTTCTCCAGCACCACAATTCAAAGGCATCAATTCTTCAGTGTTCAGCCTTCTTTATGGTCTGACTCTCATATCTGTACATGACTCCTGGAAAAACTCATAGCTTTGACCATATGGACCTTTGTTGGCAAAGTGATATCTCTGCTTTTTAATATGCTGTCTAGGTTCATCATAGCTTTTGTTCCAAGGAGCAAGCGTCTTTTCATTTCACGACATCAGTCATCATCTGCAATGATTTTGGAGCCCATAAAGTCTGTCACTGTTTCTGTTGTTTCCCTATCTATTTGCCATGAAGTGAAGGGACTAGGTGCCATGACCATAGCTTTTTAAATGGTGAGTTTTAAGCCAACTTTTTCACTCTCCTCTTCCACCTTCATCAAGAGGCTCTTTATTCCTCTTCACTTTCTGACATTAGGATGGCATTATCTGCATATCTGAAGTTGATATTTCTTCCGGCAAACTTGATTCCATCTTGTGAGTTATCCAGCCCAGCATTTCACAGGATGTACTCTGCATATAAGCTAAATACGCAGGATGACAATATACAGCCTTGACGTACTCCTGTCCCAATTATGAAACAGTCCGTTGTTCCACATCCAGTTCTAACTGTTGCGTCTTGACCTGCATACAGGTTTCTCAGTAGGCAGGTTAAGGTGGTCTGGTATTCCCATCTCCTACCACGTCTTAAACCTGCAACTATCCTTTTATGACCATCTTTTTACCTCAAACAACTCTTACTTAATAATCTTATGTGTCTTCACAGAATCAATCCCCATCTGCATATCAGTGGCTCCCAAATTTGTGTCTCTGGCTTGGCCACTGTGGGACTTCAACCAAGTCTCAATGTGGGTTCTTTTTCAGATGAAATATTTCTTTATGTTAAAGAGAATTCCTACGGGAATTTGCCATTTGACACAGGTAGCTAAACTCAGCATTTCATGACAACATAGAGGGATGGGATGAGGTGGAAGATGGGAAGCAGGTTCAAGAGGGAGGGGACATACGTATACCTGTGACTGAAACATGTTGATGTATAGCAGAAACCAAAACAAAGTTGCAAAGCAATTATCCTTAAATAATTTTTTTAAAGAAAAGAATTCCTAGCTTGGCTATTCATACATATATCTAGGGGACATGGATCTCCTTTGAAGTACAAACAAGAATTACCTACACTCTGTTCTCACTGGAGACCTCAGTCAAGACTAACATGCTGACTATTTTCCAAAGCTTGGTTGAGATAGACAATATTTAAGAAAGACATTCTGATGGACAGGCAAATATTTATTCTTCAAGATTCTTCAGACTTTATCCTTATGTTAAACTATCTACCCAGAACAATGACCCTCTGACCTAAAAAATTGTTTTTATAAGCTGACTTAAGAAAAAGTCATAATCACTTGGGGAAATCTTTCATTGGTAAAAGAGATTATCAAGGTGATAACTATAAAATTTATTCCTTACTTTTATACAAAATTCCTCATGATTTCCAAAAATAAAGGTTGTTTCTTATGATGAAATTTATACTTGTTACTACAACACAACAAAACTATGCAACTCTATTTATCCCATTTGCCCATTTTTGCTCTTAGTAATGTTAGTATTTGCCATCAGTTAGTTGTGTTGACATTTGTGTTTCCTTCTCTACCTTTACTTTATAGTCAATATTTTTAACTTTTTATTAATTTAATAAAAAATATCAACTGTGTTTCTAGGATAAACCAAGCAATCTGTTAGGTGTTGAGCATACAGTAGGGAATAAATAACAGATAAAAATCCCTGTCATTGTGGAATTTAAATTCTAGTAGGAGTACATGTGAAAATAAATATGCAAGATAATGCAGTATAAGCATACCTCATTTTATCATGCTTAGTTACACTTTGAAGATAATGCATTTTTGACAAATTGAAGATGTATGGCAACTCTGCATCAAGCAAGCCTACTGGTACCATTTTTCCAACAGCACTTGTTCACTTCATGTCTCTACATCACATTTTGGTAATTCTCACAATTTTTCAAACTCTCCACTAGCAAAAAATTTATGATTTATTTTCTCCCATTCTGAAGGCTGTCTTTTCACCTTGCTTATACTTTCCTTTGTTGTGCAGAAGCTTTNAACAGTGTAAGAGGGTTCCCTTTTCTCCACACCCTCTCCAGCATTTATTTCTTGTAGACTTTTGGATAGCAGCCATTCTGACTGGCATGAAATGGTACCTCATTGTGGTTTTGATTTGCATTTCTCTGATAATGAGTTATGCTGAGCATCTTTTCATGTGTTTGTTAGCCATCTGTATGTCTTCTTTGGAGAAATGTCTATTTAGTTCTTTGGCCCATTTTTTGATTGGGTCATTTGTTTTTCTGGAATTGAGCTGCAGGAATTGCTTGTATATTTTTGAGATTAATTCTTTATCAGTTGCTTCATTTGCTATTATTTTCTCCCAATCAGAAGGCTATCTTTTCACCTTGCTTATAGTTTCCTTTGTTGTGCAGAAGCTTTTAAGTTTAATTAGATCCCATTTGTTTATTTTTGCTTTTATTTCCAATATTCTGGGAGGTGGGTCATAGAGGATCCTGTTGTGATTTATGTCAGAGAGTGTTTTGCCTATGTTCTCCTCTAGGAATTTCATAGTTTCTGGTCTTACGTATAGATCTTTAATCCATTCTGAGTTTATTTTTGTGTATGGTGTTAGAAAGTGTTCTAGTTTCAGTCTTTTACAAGTGGCTGACCAGTTTTTTCTTAAAGAACCTCCATTCTGTTCTCTGTAGTGGGTTTTATCAGTTTGCATTGCCACCAACAGTGTAGGAGGGTTCTGTTTTCTCCATACTTTTTCTAGCATTTATTGTTTGTAGACATTTTGATGATGGCCATTCTACTGGTGTGAGGTGATATTTTAATTTTTATTTGCATTTCTCTTATGATTAGTGATGTTGAGTATCTTTTCATGTGTCTCTTGGCCATCTATGTGTTTTCTTTGAAGAAATGTCTAGTATATTTAGATTCTCTGCCATTTTTTAATTGTTTTTTTTTTATATAAACATGCATGAGAGAAAGAAAGATAGTACTAAGTCATGTCTGACTCTTGCAATCCCATGAACTGTAGCCTGACAGGCTCCTCTGTCCATGGGATTCTTCAGGCAAGATTACTGGAGTGGGTTGCCATCTAGTTCTCCAGGGGAACTTCCCAACTCAGGAATTGAACCCAGGTCTCCTGTATTGGAGGCAAATACTTTACTGACTGAGCTACGCGGGAAGCCCAACCTGAAGACCTACATGAGGTGTTTTTATACCTTGGAGATTAATTCTTTGTCAGTTCCTTTGTTTGCAAATATTTTCTCCCATTCTATGGGTTATATTTGCATTTTATTTAGGGTGTCCTTCGATGTGTATGAACTGTATTTTAGTATCTTGCTTCTCTTTGGAGGAAAGAGGTCAAGTTGCTTTAGATGAATCTAACTTCTTATATACTTCCTTAAGAACTAACTGACTTCATTTAGAACTTAGGTGTAATGATGAAAACCAAATGTTGACTATACTTATGGTAAAGTTTAAGACAAAGTAAAAATTAATTTTCATTTTATTTCTGAAACCAAATATAACAGAATATCATTTTAACAAAGTCCAGTTGTTTCACATTTTCAGATATTTTAAAAGCCTCGTAATGTCTTCAAATAGACCACCACACATTGCATAAATTTGTAGGAATGTTGCTGGTCTGGAATAAGAATATCAGGCCTGCAGTCAGCACCATATGTATTTTTCAGAGATTAAACTTTATAAAAATTATCAAGATTTTAGGAATTTTGAAGCAACAAAATGATGATATAGAAAAAACAATTAGAAGGTGTCTTCATGTCTAGCCTTATTCCTTATTTAAGGAATAAAAATACATATTTTATAAGATAGCCATAAAATTGTTAAAATAAATTTTTATTTATAAATGCAGTCATTTTGGTGACTGCAGCCATGAAATTAAAAGACACTTAATCCTTGGAAGAAAAGTTATGACCAACCTAGATAGNATAAAGTCTGACACTGTTTCCCTATCTATTTCCCATGAAGTGATGGGACCAGATGCCATGATTTTTGTTTTCTGAATGTTGAGCTTTAAGCCAACTTTCTCACTCTCCTCTTTCACTTTCATCAAGAGGCTTTTTAGTTCCTCTTCACTTTCTGCCATAAGGGTGGCATATATTACCATATATAAAATAGATAGCCAGCGGAAATTAACTGTATGAAAGACAGAGCTCAACCTGGTGCTTGTGACGACCCAGAGAGGCCGAATGGGATAAGAGATGGGAGGAGGTTCAAGAGGGAGGGGACAAATGTATGCCTATCACTGATTCATGGCAGAAATCTACACAACATTGTAAAGCAAGTATCCTCTAATTAAAAATACACATTAAAAAAAAAAGAAAGAAAGAAAGACCAAATCACATGAAGCCTTCTGTTCTGAGATGGGAAGTCAACGAGGGTTTATAAATAGAGAAGCAACACAATAAGACTTTGAGTTTTAAAAGAATAGGTCTGACTACTATGTGAAAACAAGGTGAAGGAGAGAGAAGAGTTAGAGGGCAGCTGCAAATCAGGAGTGGCTTGGATCACACAGAATGATATAATTAAGAGGAAAGTTGGATAAAATACAAAATAAGTAATGAAGATCCATGACAAATTTAAGGATGGGTAAGGCTTACAGCCATGAAATTAAAAGACACTTAGTCCTTGGAAGAAAAGTCATGACCAACCTAGATAGTATATTCAAAAGCAGAGACATTACTTTGCCGACTAAGGTCCGTCTAGTCAAGGCTATGATTTTTCCTGTGGTCATGTATGGATGTGAAAGTTGGACTGTGAAGAAGGCTGAGCACCGAAGAATTGATGCTTTTGAACTGTGGTGTTGGAGAAGACTCTTGAGAGTCCCTTGGACTGCAAGGAGATCCAACCAGTCCATTCTGAAGAGATCAGCCCTGGGATTTTTTTGGAAGGAATGATGCTAAAGCTGAAACTCCAGTACTTTGGCCACCTCATGTGAAGAGTTGACTCATTGGAAAAGACTGTGATGCTGGGAGGGATTGGGGGCAGGAGGAGAAGGGGACGACAGAGGATGAGATGGCTGGATGGCATCACTGACTCGATGAACGTGTGTCTGAGTGAACTCCGGGAGATGGTGATGGACAGGCAGGCCTGGAGTGCTGCGATTAATGGAGTCGCAAAGAGTCGGACACGACTGAGCGACTGACCTGAACTGAAGGCTTAGAGGGAAGTGAAAATATCAGAAAACTAGAATGGCTTTAGGTTTCTTTACAACACTATATGCTAGAAGAAAAATAGAGGAATGTGTTCAAAATTCTAGAGGAGCTTTCTTCAAACTAAACCCAATCCAAAAGCAGAATAAAAGATATCTTTAAAATGGTAGACCACCTGACCTGCCTCTTGAGGAATCTGTATGCAGGTCAGGAAGCAACAGTTAGAACTGGATATGGAATAACAGAGTGGTTCCAAATAGGAAAAGGAGTACGTCAAGCCTGTATATTGTCACCCTGCTTATTTAATTTCTATGCAGAGTAAATCATGAGAAACGCTGGACTGGAAGAAACACAACCTGGAATCAAGATTGCCAGGAGAAATATCAATAACCTCAGATATGCAGATNTGAACTGAACTGAACTGAACTGAATATGGTAGAAATACCACAAAACCACTCTTAGGGAACAACAGGAGAATGTGCTTCAGCAAAATAAAGAACAAGCCAAGAAATCAGAAGACACAGAATTTAGAAAATGATGGCTCAAACCAAGAGAGAAGGAAAGAACACCTACAGCTTGAGAGCAGTGCATCACAGCAGTCCCAGAAAGCAACAAGTCCAAATCAAGCATAAGGAAGGAGGTCTCCAAGGTCACATTCACAGAAGACTAATTATATGATAAATTATATAATGGAGTATACGGAAAAACAAGGATATATATGTAAAAAAGTAAACAAATAAAAATTCAGTCAGTTCTGTTACTCAGTTGTGTCTGACTCTTTCCGACCCTATGGACCACAGCATGTCAGGCTTCCCTGTCCATCACCAACTCCCAAAGCTTGTTCAAACTCATGTCCATTGAGTCAATGATGCCAGTCATCCCCTTCTCCTCATCCCTTCAATCTTTCCCAGCGTCAGGGTCTTTTCCAGTGAGTCAGTTCTTCTCATCAGGTGGCCAAAGTATTAGAATTTTAGCTTTAGCATCAGTCCTTCCAATGAATATTTAGGAATAGTTTCCTTTAGGACTGACTAAATAAAAATTAAAAATAGCCAAATAAAATATTTGCCTACTTTTTTTACACTTTAATACACTTTTATAGTATATAGAGGTATACTAGAGTGTACTTCTTCACTTACACTGTATTGATATTGTCATAATGATATATACATAGATTATTTATTTAACTAAGAATAGTAATAAAACTACATTAAGAGGATGGGGAAAGGACAATAGAAGTACAAGGGAGCCAAACATACAATCACAAAAAGCAGCCAATATATAAAAACCAAAACTAATCAGTAAATGCTATTAAGTCACTTCAGTCATATCTGTCTTTGTGAAACCCCATAGATGGCAGCCCACCAGGCTCCGCCATCCCTGGGATTCTCCAGGCAAGAACAGTGGAGTGGGTTGCCATTTCCTTCTCCAATGCATGAAAGTGAAAACTGAAAGTAAAGTCGCTCAGTTGTGTTTGACCCTCAGCGACCCCATGGACTGCAGCTTTCCAGGCTCCTCCATCCATGTGATTTTCAAGGCAAGAGTACTGTAGTGGGGGTGCCATTGCCCTCTCCAAATCAGTAAATATACAACAGTAAAAACATCATATAGAAATACATGGAAATTACAGAAGAAAGCTAAAACTGTTGACCATAGGAATTGAAATTGGATGGGCAATAAAGGAAGATACTATTTTTCATCATTATTTGATTTTTTAAAAGCCATTGTTGTTCAGTTGCTAACTCATGTCTCACTCTGCAGTGACTGCAGCCTGTCAGGCTTTCTTGTCCTTCACTATCTCCTGGAGTTTGCTCAAAGTCATGTCCATTGAGTTGGTATCTTATCCACTGTCACCTCCTTCTCCCTCCATCAACCTTTCCAAGCATCAGGGTCTTTTCCAATGAATCAGCTCTTCACATCAGGTGGCCAAAGTACTGGAGCTTCAGCTTTAGCATCAGTCCTTCCAATGAATATTCAGGACTTATTTCCTTTAGGATTGACTGGTTTGATCACCTTGCAGTCCAAGGAATTCTCAAAGTCTTCTCCAGCATTACAATTCAAAAGCATCAAATCTTCAACACTCAGGTTTATGGCCCAACTCTAACATCCATACATAATTACTGGAAAAACCATAACTTTGACNTTGACTGGTTTGATCACCTTGCAGTCCAAGGAATTCTCAAAGTCTTCTCCAGCATTACAATTCAAAAGCATCAAATCTTCAACACTCAGGTTTATGGCCCAACTCTAACATCCATACATAATTACTGGAAAAACCATAACTTTGACTATATGGACTGTTGTCAGCAGAGTGATGTCTTTGCCTTTTAATATGCTGTTCAGCTTTGTTATAGTTTGTTTTCCACGGAGCAGGCTTCTTTAATTTCATGACTACAGTCATGTCCACAGTGATTTTGGAGCCTAAGAAAATAAAATCTGTCACTGTAACCATTTTTACCTATTTGCCATGAAGTGATGGGACAGGATGCCATGATCTTACTTTTTTGAATGTTGAGTTTTAAGAAAGCTTTTTCATTCTCCTCTTTCACCTTCATCAAGAGACTCTGTAGTTCCTTTTCACTTTCTGCCACTAGAGTGGTTATCACCTGTGTATCTGAGGTTGATTGATATTTCTCACAGCAATCTTGATTCCAGCTTGTGATTCATCCAGTCCAGCATTTTCCATGATATATTCTGCAAATAAGTTAAATAAGCGGGGTGAAAATATACAGCCTTGACATATTCCTTTCCCAATTTGGAACCAGTCCATTGTTTCATGTGCATTTCTATTTGTTGCTTCTTGATTTCCATATAGGATTCTCAGGAGACAGGTAAAGTGGTCTGGTAGTCCCGTTTTTTTAAGAATTTTCCACAGTTTGTTGTGATTCACACCATTAAATGCTTTAATGTAGTCAATGAAGCAGAAGTAGATGTTTTTCTGGAATACCCTTGCTTTCTCTATGATCCAACAGATACTGGCAATTTGATTTCTGGTTCCTCTGCCTTTTCAAAATCCAGCTTATACATCTGAGAGTTCTTGGTTAATGTACTGCTAAAGCCTAGCCTGAAGAATTTTGAGTATTATTTTGCTAGCATGAGAAATGAGCACAATTGTGCAGCAGTTTCAGAGAAGGAAATGGCACCCCACTCCAGTACTCTTGCCTGTAAAATCCCATGGATGGAGGAGCCTGGGAGGCTGCAGTCCATGGGGTCGCTAAGAATCAGACACGGCTGAGTGACTTCACTTTCACTTTTCACTTTCATGCATTGGAGAAGGAAATGGCAACCCANATTTTTTAAAAATCCAATATGCTTAACAGGAGAAAAATAATAATGGCTTTGAAATAGATGCTTCCATTCTTATTTTTAAACTGGTTGAAGGTTTAATGATAATTTAAACCATGTGTTGCACAATTACTCATACTCAGTTCATTTAAAATTACTGAATCCTATGGAGGAGGAGAGTGATTACAGCATGGATTCTACAACCAAATGGCTTATATGCTTTCCTTCCTTGGCTCTTTCTTTCCCTTCATTGCTCCCTCCATCTCTCCCTTCCAAATCCTTTGTTTTCCTTTTCTGGATTTCAAAAGATAATAGAACTTTTTAATTTGTTCATGATGAATTGGACACAGGAATCAGACAGAAATAAAAATATCAGCAGTAAAATAGAGAGTAATCTAAAGTTTTTGCCTTCTCCATCCCATGTCACACTTTGGAATGTGCTGCAGGGAGAGAAGTCAGTTGACCAGACGTAGTCTCCACATAGCTTCAAGGAGAATTTCAGGAAGCCTCACATCCTTGCCTTGAACTGCAATGCAGAGGCCCTGGGATGTGTTTGGTAGCATCTAATCCTGTTTTGGGCCTTGAGTTGGGTATTCTTATCATATTGACTTGGGAATGAGAGGAGAAGGGACTCTATTTATGAGCATCTCTGAAAGAAAGAATCTAAAAGTGCTGAGGCCATGTATATGTAGTAAACCATTTCTAAAATTCACAATGAAATAGCTTATCATTTTTCCTGTAGTCAGACTAAGGGTGAGTAGGAAAAAAAAAATGGACAAAGCAGTTCTTAAAATTTTTGGAAGACAGAAAGCCATGGTTAATTCATGACTTTTCATGCTACCTGATCATCCCAAACCTCCTTCTCCTTCCTTTTCTATGGCACGTCTTGATTCACTGATTTGTTATTATAGTGCATTTAAAGTAAATTAAAGAATTTTATCAAACATAGTAGTAGAATAATTTACTATACCAGTGATTTTCAGCCCTCTCTTCCCATTACAATCACCTTGGTATCATTTTAGAAAAATAATGATTTTTATGGCCTCAACCCTTGAAAGACTTTATCAATCTAGAGTAGGACTCATGNGTCCATACCATTTCTGTCCTTGATTGTGCCCATCTTTGCATGAAATGTTCCCTTGGTATCTCTAATTTTCCTGAAGAGATATGCAGTCTTTCCCATTCTATTGTTTTCCTCTATTTCTTTACATTGTTCACTTAGGAATGCTTTCTTATCACTCCTTGATATTCTCTGCAACTCTGCCAGGGTCCAGCCCCGGTGGATCCAGGGTAATTCGAAGCGGGGACGGAGTCAGCGTCCTAGGAATTAATTGCTTAATTAAAGATATAGGGGGAGATTAGAAAGAAACAGTATAGTAGGAAAATTAGTGGAGAAAAACAGGATGAATAACTTGGTTTACATGGGATACCAATAAAGCTTCAAGACAAGAAGCTTGCACCATCTACGTAGGCCACCGGTGCCCACTTGGATATCAGAGGGTGCCCTGCCTTGGGCTCCCTCTCACGTGGAACTTAAATGCCAGGGCAAAATTAGCAGGCTTGGTGAGCATCCATGCTCCAGATGGGAATTCAGCCAGAAAAATGGAGAACAAGAAAGAACAACACGGGGGAATCAGTTTTTCCAGAAACTGATCCGATTTCTTTATTTTTAGGTTTGCTTATACACCTTTTGTTACACATAGAGACAAATGGAAATTTTAAAGTCACACAGGGGTCAGCAGTCCTGACCTTTANAACAACACGGGGGAATCAGTTTTTCCAGAAACTGATCCGATTTCTTTATTTTTAGGTTTGCTTATACACCTTTTGTTACACATAGAGACAAATGGAAATTTTAAAGTCACACAGGGGTCAGCAGTCCTGACCTTTATCAAAATCAGGTGCTTCATATAAAAGTATACATAAAGGTCTTAGGGGTTTTACATCATCTTCTGGCCATGAGGCCTGCTGACATTTTATGATCCTTTCTTTCTGATAATCAAAAAACTTATTTTCCAGGGGTGATTTTTCTTAAACCAGGCACCACCCTCTGAAGGTACCAGATCAAGTTGCATTCCTATAGGGTAAGGGTGTAGTGAGTTACAACTAAGAAAGGAATTTACTTAGCCTAAGGTTAACATGATTAATCTAAAGGTTAATACTTATTTCTCTTATATGCTAGTTATATATTTATTAACATGCATAAGGGCAGGGGATTTAGCAGCAAACATTGGCCCAATAAATGAAAAAGCCCTTCACCAATATAATTCCTAATCAACCCACTATACTAATAATTTCTAACTTCCTAAAAGAATCAGCCTTTAGTAAGTCTAAAACATCTCGTGCCTCTCACGGGTGGGAAGCTGTAAACAATCACATGTGGCCAGATGAACCTGTACAGGCTGGCTAGTTAACCTTCAGAGGAGTTCGTAAGTCGAAACACTCTTGGCATACCCAGGAATTTTTATTAACTGGAGCTATAGGTTAATACCTTCTCTGAGAGAGGTGATGGGGGAAAGCCCCCCGTAAAGTCAGAGGTATAGGTGAGAGCATAAAACAGTAAAGTAGGACTCTGGTTTTGGAGGGGGTTTCCTGAGGCTCGATCCCGCCTTTGCATATGCTGAAGCCTCCTTCCTCCTTTGCCATGGGTGGAGTTCCTCACGCTGACTCCCAGCAGAACTCTGCATTCAATTGGGTATATCTTACCCTTTCTCCTTTACCTTTCCCTTCTCTTCCTTTCTCAGCCATTTGTAAGGCCTCCTCAGATAATCATTTTGCCTTGTTATGTTTCTTTTTCTTTGTGATGGTTTTGGTCATCACCTCCTGTACAATATTACAAACCTCCATCCATAGTTTTTCAGGCACTCTGTCTACCATATCTAATCCCTTTAGTGTATTCATCACCTCCACTCTATAATCATAAAGATCTGATTTAGGTATACTGAATGGCCCAGTGGTTTTCTCATCTTTCTTCAACTGAAGCCTGAATTTGTCAATAAGGAGCTCATGATAGAGCCAGAGTCAGCTCTAAGTCTTATTTTTGCTGTCTGTGTAGAGCTTCTCCATCTTTGGCTACAAAGAATATAATCAATCTGATTTTGGTATTGACCAGATGGTGATGTCCATGTACAGTCATTTCTTGTGTTGTCAGAAAAGTGTGTTTGCTATGACCAGGGTTCTGACAAAACTCTGTTAGCTTTTGCCCTGCTTCATTTTGTACTCCAAGGCCAGACTTGCCTGTTGCTCCAGGTATCTCTTGACTTTCTACTTTCTCATCCCAATCCTCTATGATGAAAAGGACATCTTCTCTTTGGTGTTGATTTTAGAAGGTCTTATAGGTCTTAATAGAATCATTCAACTTCAGTTTCTTTGGCCTTAGTGGTTGAGGCATAGACTTGGATTACTGTAATGTTGAATGGTTTGCCTTGGAAACAAACCAAGATCAGTGGGTCATTTTTGAGATTGCACTTAAGTGCTGCATTTTGGACTTTTTAATTGACTATGAGGGCTACTCCCCTTCTTCAAAGAGATTCTTGCCCACAATAGTAGATAGAAATGTTCATCTGAATTAAATGCACCCATTCCCATCCATTTTAGTTCATTGACTCTTAAAATGTTGATGTTCACTCTTGCTGTCTCCTGCTTGAACATGTCCAATATATCTTGATTCATGGATCTAACATTCCAGGTTCCTATGCAATATTGTTCTTATAGCATCAGACTTCACTTTCACCACCAGACACATGCACAGCTGAGCATCATCTCCACTTTGGCTCAGCCTCTTCATTCTTTTTGGAGCTATTTTTTCACAATTCCCCAGTAGCATATGGCACACCTATGAACCTGAGGAGGTCATCTTCCAGTGTCATATCTTTTTGCCTTTTCATACTATTCATGGGGTTCTCAAGGCAAGAATACTGAGTGGTTTACCATTCTTTTCTCCAGTGGGCCACATTTTTTCAGAACTCTCCACCATGAGAGTTCTGTCCAGTCATGCATAGCCCGACATGTCATGGCTCATAGCTTCACTGAGTTATGTAAGTCCCTTCACCATGACAAGGCTGTGATCCATGTGATAATTTTGATTAGCTTTCTGTGATTGTGGTTTTCAGTCTGAAGGCTGTGAAATTACAGTTTTTAAGTCGTGTGCATGCATTAAAATTTTTAAAAGCTTTTATAAATTATATGTTATGAAGTTAAACCTCTCATATTTATTAAACTGGAGTCCTATTTAGCATAAGAAATACAGTTCTAATAATAAAGTGTTTACATTTATGTACACATACAAATTCACACACACACACACTTCTAGGTGTGCTACTTACATATGTTAATAAGGCTACTAGCATAATTGGGGCTTCCCAGGGGCGCTAGTGGTAAAGGATCCACCTACACTGGTTCAGTCTCTGGGTTGGGAAAATCTTCTGGAGGAATAAATGGCACCACACTGCAGTATTCTTGCCAGGAGAATCCCACAGACAGAAGAGTCTGGCGAGCTACAGTCCATGGAGTCGCAAATAGTAGAACATAACTGAGCGTCTGAGCACATCACATAATTGTTGCATCTTAGGAGACAGGAGCACCATTTCCACCATATACATAGTATAAACTGAACGAATGGATTTGATTCAGATTGTCCCCAGGTAAGCACCCCTTCATAAGAAAATAATAGTTTTCCTACACTAAAAACCTGTAAGTTATTTTTCATCTCCATATGAATCTCTATTACCTTAGTATGAAATACTGAAAATGGGAGATTATTATAGGAAGGAAACATGGCTTTCTCCTATCCAGTAGTGATTAGAGTTTTCAGAATAATTTTCAAAAAAAAGGTATTACACTTTGGTCAGCAAACTCAGTCATCTATTGAATGCAAATGCAACTAAAAGCTTTGTATTCTCCATTTATTCTGTGAAGGCAAACATTCCACAAGCCTCTGAGACAGATTTTAATGTCATCAAAAACAAACTTGGAAAATTAATTCCTTCCAAATAGACCTGTGGATTTTCACATTATAGTTTTCTAAATGTTAGAATAGCATGCCTGAAAGTTATAGGAAACCTAAAAACAACAACAATAACAAATAATAACAATAAACTGACTTAATAAGAAAATGTATTGGTTCACATACTAAAAAACCAAAGAGTAACAAGGGTCACAGAAAATATAAACGAATTGATTCTGTTATCTTATAGTGTTTTCCTGTCCACCCATCTCCCTGTCTCAGCTTCATCCTCAGGATGGTAGCAAGACTGTGGCATCAGTTATAAGGCTCACATCTCCAAATGGAGAGACAAGAGGATTTCCATAACCATACCAGAAGCACTCACACTTACTACTTTCTTGGTGAATGGATACTAGACATACCATCAGAAAGAAGAATAGTCCGTTTGGTTTTATGAATCTTCTACAATGTCCCTCATTCTTATTATGGCTAAGAAAGGTCTCTCCTCAACTTTATCATTAACCAAATATTCAAAATTATATANTACCATCAGAAAGAAGAATAGTCCGTTTGGTTTTATGAATCTTCTACAATGTCCCTCATTCTTATTATGGCTAAGAAAGGTCTCTCCTCAACTTTATCATTAACCAAATATTCAAAATTATATAATACCCAACTTCAGAGGGCCTAGGCTTCCTGAATTGTAAAATTAGGGCACATTTTAATGCTAACAACATTCTGCCAAGCTCTAACAAAACAAAATTAAGTGAAATAAAATTTAATGCCCCTTTATTAATTATACCTAATGTATATTTTAAAATTCTAATATAAAGAGATATAATCTTTTAAGGAAGCCAGGTGTTATCATACTTGCCCTTTACCATTGTCTATGCCCTTTTTAGGGCTTTTAAATTTTTACTTCCGCTAACATGACTCTTTCAAGATTCTTCGGAATTACGTTTTGGATTTTTCATAATATGAAGGAAAAATAATGGACTTTGAAGTCAGAAAGAAAATGTTTTAATCCCGTTCCTTTTGTCAACAAGGTGCTAATTAATTAATCTTTATGAACCTCAATTTCTTCATATGTAAAAGTGAGGGTAATGCTTTCAAGAATTTTTGTGAGGAAAAAAAAATCATGATACAGGCAAGCACCTAGCATTTACAGGTATGACATGCCAAAAATATATCATGTTAGAATAGATTACTGGCACAACCTGTGAAATGAGGTTATGACATGGAACTTTTTGTAAAGGCCATGAAGAGTAAAAAGCCAAAGTTATACATTTCACCTCTGTCTGTTTTCATCTACANTTTTGGCTTCAGACAAGGACCTCCTCTGTTCATACATGACCTTGTCCACCCTGGTCCCCGGAGGACCCAATAACTTGGTATAAATAACCGGTTAATACACCAAAAGTGTTCACGTTGGCCCTACAAGGGTGAGGACAGGTTAAAAACAAATTATTAATCTGTTTCAGCCAAAAAGTGTTTGGAGACTGTTAGGAAGGTCATCAAGACATGTATGCCATTAGACTGCTTCTCTTTACTCATCTGTTCCAAATGAATTACCCCTCTCTTATCCAGGTACAATTGCTCCAGCTCATCTTGACTTCATATGGTTGGTCATTTGCATATTTGAATTACACTAATAAAAAATTCAAATGAACAAGTCCAAAAAAGTAAAGATTTTCTAAACTGGGCTAAGAAGTATTTTGAAAAATAAACACAAATTATTTCTAATACAGAATATGCTCAGCCAAGAATAATATTTAGCTTCCCAGAGGGAACAGAGTTTGATTAAAGAAAAATATGCTTTTATGAATCCAAAAGGAATACAAGTTAAATTTGGTAAATGGAGACATTCTGATGAAAGAGGAACAAAGAAAATAGAAATTGAGTGAGAAAATAGCCCCAGCTATTAACATATGACGGAATTAAAAAAGAGGCTCCTCTGTTTCCAACTTTCTTAAAGTTTTAGAGTTAAGAGCAAATAAAAAATCCTTAGCTCACTTATATGACTTGATTACCTTTTTCAAAATGTAAAACAAAGAAAATCTTTGAGTGTAGAGAAGTTATGGGGAAATGGAAAATGTTTCCATGCAGCATTTTCTATTTTAAAAAGAAAATCTCTTAGACTTGAAGAGAAGTACATAAGCATGGATCAATAGCTCTGATATTTACCTTTCCTTGTGGAAAAGATTACACCAACCTACAATATATGATTACTTGTCTACATAGCACCCTCTAGGGTTGCCACTGCTGAGACAGCTGCATATAACCCTGTGCAGGAGTGACTTTAAGGGAAGAGGAAAAAATCATCCTATACTCCAAGAGATAACCACAGCCTTATTCTCTTGAAAACAGGATGCAAAGATTACACAGTAGCAGAAGTGTCCTTTGATTTCGCCCCAATGTAAGAAATGTAGAAATTGAGCTAAAAGATTAGATTGCTTAATAAAGCAATTGATAAACACAAACCAATGGGGATAGATACAAAGGAGAATGGACTGTGACAACCCTAGAAGATTGTTTAATATAATGTCAAAAAGCTACCAGTATAAAAGACTCCAATTTACTCCTGTTTCCAGATGCTGCAAAAGCTTTTCACGGTTAATTGGAAGCTTTTATTTTTGACACGGGAAAGCATGGGCTTGCCACAAGAACTCATTTCATGGGTAGAAACATTATCTGATCATCCAAAGGCCAAAATTAAGGCTAATGTGTATAATTGGAGACCATTTCTTTTCTTCTTCTTCTTCTTCTTTTTTTTTTTTTTTTTTGGTGACAAGGAAGCAGCCATAGTTCATTCACATTTTCCTCTATTATTTGGCTCATCAATAGAAGCTCTATCAGGCAACATGAAGAAATAAAAATTGGGTACTTAAGAATCACATTTTTTATTGTGAGTAGATAATGTGGCTCAGTTCTGAGTTGCATGTAGACTTGTGAAATCCACTTTATGGGAGTCAAGTGGGAGGCCAAATCCCCTCTTCTAGTGGAGGGGTCTATTTGCTTTAGCTCAAGAGGTGTTTTCCTCTTAGGAGCAAGTTCTTTATTGCTAAATAAAGTTGTGTGTTACAGATGGTGACTTCTTTGTCCTTGGAAGCAGTAGCATATCCAAATTTCAGCCTATTTGTTCTTGACCAATTTTTTNTATTTCATTTAGTCAATAATCATTTGCTGAGTGACTAGCATTTCACAGAAGACTAGGTGCTAGGAATTCAAAGATATCTATTTACTGACCTCAGAGGTAGAAAATATAGTTGTAGGAATAAATGCATGAGAATGAAATTATTTTAAAATGCAGTGAGAAACTCTTAATCTAGAGACTTCGTTACACTGACCAGATACACTGATCTTTTGTGATCAACTTTCTAATTCAAAAATGACTAAATTTATGTGTAGGTTATAAAGACTTGGCTCCTGAAGCTCAGAATCACTTAGGAGGACCACATAAATGATGAGCAGTTGGGAATCTGGTTCCTCATGCCTCAACTCATCCCAGTGTAAGCAAAGCAATTCTGATTTTATCATTTTTATACAATGAGGTTCAATATAATAACGTATTGACAGGTTCAACATAATATACTGTTGTCCAGGGAAAACAAATAAGCTTAAAAGTCACTGATAAGAATAATTATTTCAGTAAAGCAAACTACTCAGGTTAAAATATCATATAATTAATGCACACATAATCTTTAAATTTTATTACAGGTATTGTGGGAAGATCATTCTGCACAAATGACATTTGATCTAAAACCTGAGAAATGAAAAATTTTAAATAATTATTCAAAGAATTCAGGGAATACCATTCCAGGCCACAGGAATAATCATGCAGAGGCTCTGAGTCAGTAAACAGTTTCAAACAAGAAAAAAGACAGCAAGTATGGCTGAATGATTATAGATGAAGGGGAAAGTGGAACAAGATGATGCAGAATCAATTGGTGGGTTTGAGATAGGCACAGCCCTGCAGGTCACAGTACAGTTTGTATTTTACTCTACAAGCAGTGAGAAGTCACCAAAGGAAATAAGCAGAGGAGACTTTATGAAAAATTATTGTGGCTTCTATGTGATAATGGATTGTAAGGGAGCAAGGGGAGGAAAAAGAAACCAGTCTAGAGACAGCAAGTAAAGGGGAAAGCATGGTATCTGGGATTATGGTGATAGCAATGGAGTTTGAGAGACATGGATATATTTTGAAGACAGAATCTTCATGAATTTGCTGTATTTGATGTACTGAATATGATAGATAAGAAAAGAGAAGAATCAAACATATAATCCCCCAATTTTGTGAGCAATGGATAGTAACACTGACTGAGACAGTGAACACTAGAGAGGAAAAAAACAAGAAATCTGTTTTACACATTCTAAGTTTGAGATGCCTATTTGACAACCTAGTAGATAAGTAGGTAGCTATATATTTTAGTAATAAGAAAACAATATTAATAGCTAAGAATTATTGAGTACTTCTATTACATAAGAAGCATCATTCTGAATGTTTTGTATCCANATTCTAAGTTTGAGATGCCTATTTGACAACCTAGTAGATAAGTAGGTAGCTATATATTTTAGTAATAAGAAAACAATATTAATAGCTAAGAATTATTGAGTACTTCTATTACATAAGAAGCATCATTCTGAATGTTTTGTATCCATCACATTATAATTTACCCCTTAAAACAACGTATGAAGTAAATATAATACCATCCTTATTTTATAAATAGGACTAAGGCACAGCAAAATTAAGTGAGTGGGTCATACAATTGTATGGAGCTGGAAACAAGCCCAAATAGTCAGGCCACAGGGTCTATCATCTAACTTCTACTTTTCATTGTTCACAAGACTCTGGGGCCCAGGAAAGCAGTCTTACATAAACAAATATAAAATTTATGAGATATTTATTAATTCATCAACTTTTACATTCAAGATGTATTAACTGAGAACTTCCTATGTGCCAAATTCTGCTCTAATGAATAAAACAGGTAAAAGTCTGGTCCTCGGGAAGTTCACAATACATCAGAAGGTTATAAGCATTGTGAAGAAAGCTAAAAATGTGTAAGGACAGTAGAAGTGTCTAGAGTTGGAATATTATTTTACACAGCAAAGCCAATATTCCTTCTCTGAGAGGGTGACATCTGAGCAAAAAGATAAAGGTGTAAGCTGTGCGTGTATCTGATAGATGAAAGTATCACAGTAACTACAAAGGCCCTGGGACAGAAGAAATACACTTACCATGTTCTACCTTCTAGTACTAGGATCTAAAGAGGGTCTTTGAACTTGACCTATCCTGGCAGCATTCCTCCTTAAAGGTGAAATATGTACATGGATATGAGAACAGGAAGTTGTAGGAATGGGGTAGGGGGTACAGGGATGCAGGGAATAGCTAATAGCTAAGACCTGGATTCCCCTTGAGAGGTCCATATGCCCCAGTTTGCTTAACCAGTTTTCTGCCTTGTTCTATTATGTAAGTGTCTATGTTAAAAATATTATTATACCATAATCTTTCCATTCTTTTCCCTTCCAACCTGCCCCAGGTTCAGTTCAGTTCCAGTTCAGTTCAGTTGCCCAGTCATGTCCATCTCTCAGCGACCCCATGGATGCAGCATGCCAGGCCTCCCTGTCCATCACCACCTCCCAAGTTTATTCTAACTCATGTTCATTGAGTCAGTGATGCCATCCAACCATCTCATCGTCTGTTGTNACATTCCAAGATGTCTGGCTCTAGGTGAGTGATCACACCATTGTGATTATCTGGGTCGTGAAGATCTTTTTTGTATAATTCTGTGTTTTCTTGCCACCTCTTCTTAATATCTTCTGCTTCTGTTAGGTCCATATCATTTCTGTCCTTTATTGAGCCCATCTTTACATGATATGTTCCCTTGGTATATCTAATTTTCTTGACGAGATCGCTAGTCTTTCCTGTTCTATGGTTTTCCTCTATTTCTTCGCATTGATCACTGAGGAAGGCTTTCTTATCTCTTCTTGCTCTTCCTTATGTATTGAAATTGTTTTTAACTGGACACTAGTTAAAAAGACACTGTTGAAAATATTTTATAAAACCACTAGCTTTCACATATTTTTATCATGAATCAAGATCTAGTCTCTTCTAGCATTTTTTTCTGTCCTTAAATTGCTAACTGTGCCTTGATGTTTTGGTAGAAAAACAAGTCTTCTTGATATCTTTAGGAACCTGTAAGTCTCTCAGTTTTATCTCTCCATATTATGCTTTCATCTTTTTAGTCCATGATAATTTAGAAAGGGGATATTCTAAAGTAGGTTTTTAGCAATAAAACTTTCCTTCATCAATGGCCCACTTGTCCTTTACTTTTTTAAAATTACTCTGCACAAGGTAAAGAATCCACTTGCAACGTGGGAGACCTGGGTTCGATCTCTGGGTTGGTAAAATCCCCTGGAGGAGGTCATGGCAACCCATTCCAGTATTCTTGCTTGGAGAATCCCTGAAAAAGGAGCCTGCCAACCTACAGTCTATGGGCGCAAAGAGCTGACCACAACTGAGCAACTAAGCACAGCACAAATACAGCACACCACACAAGACATCTACTCTGTATATTTTTTAAAGTGGTTCTATAATATTATAGATGAGTCATTACTGCTGCTATCTGAATAAAAATTAAAATCCTAAAACAGGTAAACAAGTAACCATTTCTTCTGCTTTCAACTAAATGTGTAAAATTGATAAGTATGATAGATAACCTAGATTGACTTTAAAAGATAGTTTCACTTCCGGGCTCATCTTAGGATTTCCCTTCTCGTTTCTCAAAGAAAACACAAGCTACAATTACAGTTCTAATAGACTAGGTTATGTTGCCTTAACAAGCAATCCTAAAATTTCAGTGGCTCAAAAAAAATAAATAAAATCAAGATGTATTCTTTACTCATGCTATCCATTTGCCGCAGATCACCTGAATTTGGTCCGTGTTGTCTTCACTCAGAATGCTGGTTAACTGACCAGCAACTGTTTGGAATCATATTGGCAAAGGGAAAAGGACAGTGTGACAAATCACCCCCTGGCTGTAGTAGTTTCAACCTAGAAGATTTTGCTCACATTTTAAGGACGAAAGTAAGTCTCATGATCATTCCAAGAAGACGGGAAAGTGTAATCCCAAGATCCCCACAGGATAAACCAGAAATATTAATAACTGGCAATGATTAGCACTAACAATTATCACACCTCCAGAGCTCAAACTCCTTCAATTTCTTGCAACACATCTATAAACCTTCCTCCAGTCACCTACTCATTCTTCCCCTCTATAACAAGAGTCCTCCTCTGCCTAAGATTTACCCTTCCTCCTCTGTCCTTGTCATCTCAGAACTCCGCTCTATAAACTACTCACTCTTCTCTGTATCTTCAATACCTTGCATTATCTTACTTCTTATCATAATTTATAATTATTTCTCCTAATTTAAAACACTGAAACTCATCCTTAACTTTCGCATTTCTGTTTCTTTCTGCCTCATTCCTCTCACAGCTACTTTTTTTTAAAAAGAGATGCATATATCTCTGTGGTTATTTCCTCAACTCCCATTCATGCTTCAGGCTACTGGATCTGGTTCTGTGGTTCACCATGCAGTTAAAACCACTTTTTAAAAAGTCACCAATGAGTGACCCCTTTGTTGCTAAATCCACTGTACATATTCTAGTTCTCAAGTTACTTCACTATTAGCAGTACTGTCTACTCCCTCCTACTGCTAAAAATGCTCTCTGCATTTGACTTCGTAGTACTATTTTCTTGGCTTTTTCCCCTACTTCTCCAAGAGGTTCTGTCTCAGCCATTTTGAAAGTTTCTTCCTCTTTCTCTCTTCTTTAAATGGTGGTATTCTCAGCCTCCAGCTCTAATCCCTCTTTTCTTCTCACTCATTAGTCTCACCCAACATGAGTAATCTTATCTAATCTCCTAACTTCAGTTATCATATCTATGCTGATGAATCTCAACTTTAACCACAAAGAACTAAATCAATTTCACAGTCATCCTGCCTACCACACTACCCTTTCAGTACTTGCCTATGTCCTAACCTCAAGATAACCAGACTTGACTTGCAAGAAACCAGTCATCTTTGAAGCCAAAAATGAAAATATAAAAATTGAAATGTAGACTTTTATTGACAGTTACCTACATTTTAATAAAACATTAATCTATGTGTTTGTTTGCTATCTCTCTTTCCCTGGGCTATCAGGGGGATAGTCTTAGTGATTATACTGTATCTCTAAGGCCTAAAACAGTGGGTACTCAATAAATGATTGTTAAACAGTGTTGCAATGCCACCCGGTACCCCTCTACCTAAATGTTACGATACTCAAACATCTGTTCTGGGGAGTCTAGTATACCTGATTATATGCAGGGGCAAAGCAGTGCAGGAAGGACCAAAAGTGGTCTCATTTTTCATATTAAATGGAAAAATATCTGCTGGTCAATTCAGAGAACATTAGCCACAGTTATTAATCTGAATAGGCTGTGTTGTACTGAATTCACAAGCAATCCTAAAATCTCAGGGACTCAAAAAAAAATCATACTTATTTTTTGTTTATACTACATCTCCATTAATGTTCTCCACCAACAGAAGTTTTGTATGAGTACTGTTTGGATTATATGTTGTCCCCTCAAATTCATATGTTGATGCCCTATTTCCTATATTTGAAACAATAACTTTAAAGAAGTAATTAATGTTAAGTGAGGTCATAAGGGTGTTAATTCAGTAGGAAACTTGTCCTTATAAGAGGAGGAAGAGATCCCAGAAATGCATGTGCACAAGAAAGGACATGTGAAATCACAGCAAGAAGGCTAGCTACAAACTAACATGAGAGAACTCAGGAGAAATCAAACCAGCTGTCACCTTGATCTTGGACACCCTCCAAAACTGTGAGGAAATAAATTTCTCTTGTCTAAGCCTCCCAATCTATGGTATTTTGTTATGGCAGTCCTAGAAAATAAGTAAAATAAAATAGTCACCAGTGTCAAAAATCCTTTCCATGTTGGGATGCTTCTCTGCTCCTAAGAGGTTCCAAAGACCAACATGAAGGGAAATTTTCTTCCATCATGAATTGTCAAGAATGTGCTGAAGGGCACATTGGATGATCTTACTCTCCAGAAGATTCTTGAGTCCCTCCAAAGGTCACTCTTTCCATTATGACCAGTCTTCTCTTGGGTATAGTATTGAACATGCCTGCAGAGAGCAATTCAATAGAAGATAAACAGGACCCAGCAGCAGGACACGAGCAGATCTTATGAGAGAAGGCTGCCCTAAAAGATCCATCTGTTTCTCACCATTAGAAGAGTTTTTTGAAATATTGCATTTCCTCCCTAATAGGTATGACAAAAGAGTTTGGTCCTTGGTGGCAGCCTACTCCATCCTTCTCCTGATCAACCTTATTCTTGCTGGGCTTTCTTTGCTTCCTCAGGTTCTACACTGAGACACACTCCAGCAGTGTTACTCGGGAGATTTCCTTATCTGCCTCAGTGATTGCTTCTAACTCTAGATTAAGTGTTTTTTTAATAATAAACTTAGCAAATCACAACTCTAATTCAGACCAAAAAACTGAATTCCATCCTCTAAAAAACAGTAAGTTATGACAAGTTTCTATATACTCTATCACTGCATTTATACCAAACAATATAACTTTTTATTTTGTATGTTTTTAGATAAGGCAGAAACAATATTTTAATTTTGCTACAAAATAGAACAATACTGTGATATTCTGTCCTTAATAAGGTGGGCTACACTAAATGAACATCAACATTTTGCTTAGTCCTATGATATGCTGACAATAACTTTATTATCATTTGCAATAACAAAAAGTGAAATAGCAATTATGCTTTCCATTCCTTGAAAAGCAGAAGAGACTCAATGTAAACTCCATGTACATGAGTTCAGACCTAAGGAATGTGACCAATAGCAGTTATCGTGTAGGCTCTTTAGAGTCAGCTCCCATCTGGCTCTGGTGAATTTTCCACTTTAGCCAGAGGGTATTACTGACTCCCAACAAAGACTCGGGAAACCCCTGGACCAAAGAAACTATAGTTTTGATGGAACAGCAGTTTTGGGGGTGGGTTACCAGAGGAAGCACCAAGCTGCCCTGACAAAATACTTTATTTATCATCAAGCTATTGTTGGCATATCTCTTCCCTTTGGAAGTTATCCTAGAATTGCCTCTCATCCCAGCGCCTGCTCCTCCCCCACATATTTTGCTTCCTATTTGTCTGCCCATTTTGGGCTCATGACTACATCATCAGTTGTACCACTCTCCAGCCCACTTCCTAGCCCTTTTTTTAACTTTCTGATTCCTGGAGGTTATCCAGTGTGCTCTCTTGGTTTCATAAGTGACCCAGGTAGTGTTCAACAATTCACAATGAATCTACTTAGTCCCAAAATCACTGCTGATGCCATCTTCCCATAGCCTGCCCACCACAGTACCTTGGACAACAGCCATTCATCCTCTGGACCACTCCCATCCCAGCTCTTCTGTAGAACAGCAGAGTGAAAGAAGTTGCTTTGTTATGACTGGGTGTAGTTTAATTCTTTTTGTTTCCATTTCTGACACTCTGCCCAATAAAGAAGTGGTTTCAGACATTCTTCCCACTTCCCAGTCAAGACAACAGTTCCTGGCTCATACCTTACCCTCACTATCTCAGTCAGGATCACAAAATACCTTCCGGCAGTGCCCCACTTCTTCTACCAAAAATTCAGCCACTTCCGCCCTGAGTCCTGTTGCAAACATTAACATAATTCTCCTGTTTCCTTTTCAACTTTGCTTACATCAGTGTGATTTTCCATTTCTTTAAATATTTTCTAAACTCTCTTGCACTTAAACCCAGGTTGTAATGTTGTAAGTTAAAGCAAAACAAAACAAGCAAAATACCTTCAGGGTGTTGTTTTTTAAAAGCCTAAAAAAAAAAATCAAAACCATTGTTCCCAGAGTAGCCCACTGAGGATGACCGGCATCTTGAAGTATATATACAGTGTCATTCTATCTCAGAGACAGGTATCCATGATAGTTCCTCTTAGCAGCTGCCTTTTCTGCTGTCTTACTTCAGTGAAACCTTGGAGGAGGTCCCTGCCCCTTCCCTCAGAGGCACCCATTTCAGGTTGCCATCTCACAGTGACTGAGGTGTTCATTTGTCACTCATTCACCCCATGCATCCACAAGTGTGATTACGATGAAGTTTTCTCCTTGAATAAACAATGTAGATATGCCAGTTTCTGAATTTGCCCTGAAAGTGGAGGTCACTTTCAGAAAAACTTTTGCTCTCTCTACAAAGCTTCTTTACTCAGACTTGTGCAAATAGCTACTGCTCATTATTGCTCTTAGTAAAAGGGAGGAAAGGGGAAAAAATTTTTAAAGTAACACGTATATCGACCAGAACACAAATACTGACATCAAAAGCCTCCCTGTATGTTAAATGTCTGCACGTGCATTTTAATTTTTGCAGAAACTGAGTCTAATTTGAACACCAAATCCACATTTCTTCACATTATATCCCACTGCCATGCCCCATATGGAGCTGGTATATTTTTAATAAATGGGGGGGGGCAGAATGTATGGGATAAGTGACCATTGTGCTGAAAAGAATTGCTTATAACACATCTATGGCTGTTCTAGTCTCTCATTAACCTTGACTCATCAAGTCTCTTATTCATTTACCTTTCACCTACCCCGTGTAATCTGAGAAACAAAAAAACATGTCCTTCCACCTTTTGAAGACAAAACCTGAAACTTCAGCCTCACTTCCCTCCATTCATTTTGGATAAAGGATATGTAATCATCAAGAATGCCTATGTAAAAATGCTACATAGATTCTGAACTATATTTGCTGATACCCAATATGAACACCTAATAGACAAATAAACAGAATATTTACTTAATTTAATAGCTAACAGAGTGAACCTCGGTAATAGAGCATTGGATAGCTTAGTTTGGTGAGGAAAATGATGACGAGAACATGGAGGAAGTGCAAAATCTAAAGTCCAAAGCACCGAAGTAAGATCAGCTTGGGGAGGGCAGTCAAGCCGAAAGAGAAGCCATTTTATAAATCAGGGAAGAGTTGAAACCCTCAAGGCAGAAGAATGTGGTAGAAAGAGAAAAACAGAAAAGTATCGTATTGTCACCTTGCTTATTTCACTTATACACAGAGTACATCATATGAAATGTCAGACTGGATGAAGCACAAGCTGGAATCAAGATTGCCAGCAGAAATCTCAATAACCTCAGATATGCAGATGACAACACCCTTATGGCAGAAAGAAAAGAGGACCTAAAGAGCCTGTTGATGAAAGTGAAAGAGGAGAGTGAAAAAGCTGGCTTAAAGCTCAACANAAAATGTGGTAAAGAACTTATTTAAAGCAGCAACAGTGGTGATCCCCTTTAATGTGTAATGTATAAAAACATCAAATATGTTGCACACCTAAAACTAGTGTAATTGTATACTTAAAAATATAATAAAAATAAAACAAGTTATAGAGACACATGAATGTATATTTTCTTTAACCTGCCAGAGAAGTTCACTGAGGACAGTAGATGAGAACTGAGGATTCTCCCAGCAGCAAAAACGAAGCAATTTGACGGTTTCCTCTGAGTTGCTGCAGTCCTCAATGATTTTCTTCACATAACTTGTCCTCACAAATAAAATGTCTGCCACGTTCTGCTGAATTGGCATTATAGGTTGTGATAAATTAGGATCACCAAAAGGATTGGGAAGAGGAGGGTTACCTAGAATACAGATTTGTCATCAATGAAAAACTAATCGGCTTCTCCATAAGAATATCCAGCTTTCACTACAGAAAATAGCTTTATCATTTTTTTTAAGAAAAAAATAATATAGATCATTTCCCTACTACAAAGAAAGTAATATGAAGCATTATAATGATCAGATATATCAAGATGATGAAACAAAAGTTAAATATCAATACTGGTGTTTTCTTATTTAAAAGTTAGTTCTTAAACTACTACTTCATAAACAAGATACCAACCTCAGTAGCAAGTAGATAGAAAGATTCCCTTTTAAGCATGTGAAAAACATGCAGGACTCAAAATATTATAAAATATCCCAAAGCATGGACTTTCACAGATTCTTGTTTTATACTGAAACTTCTTCAGAATCACTTTTAATGAGGTACTATTTATGGTTAGCAGTACTTTAAAACCAATGTAAAAATTGGAGTATTTGACTTTACCATTGATTGAAGACTGCATTCTTGATGAGACATTGCAACAGCGGATGAGCTGTGACACTACCGAGTATAATTTGCCTAATTCAGCATACTGATACTTGATTGGAGGACCTGGACCTTCATCTAAAGACACAAGCATAAAGGTGGCAGGTACACTCAATTTCAGAAGCTGTGTCTTCTCTGCCACACCTACAGTACAGAAGGGAGAAGCAGGAAGAGAGGGGAAGAATTATATGAAAGAACTGGGATGGAAGGGCTTCATAATAAAATTTATTTTTTCTACAACCTTTATGATCACAAGATTACTTTTACTTGGCATTCAGAGTATTATTAAAAAATAATAATACAAAAAATAATTATTAAAAAAAATTAAAAGAATCAAAAATCTAATTGGAGTTAAGTAGTAAATGGTTAAACAGTAACTGTGACATTGCAGTCCTCTGGACACTTTCTATGGCCTGGGGAGTCTCAGGGACCAGCCTAGATGGCAATCCTAAATGAATGCCGAAAATGGAGAAATCAGAATTCTCTTATAAATTGCCTTTCTTCTTTCTTCTAAGCCAAGCTTCTTGAAAGACTCCTAACGTTGTTCCCTTTCTCGTTTGTCTTCTCTTCAACCATGCTTACCTGGCTTCTGCCCCTCTTTCTGGTTTAAAGTTAAGGAATAGTTCTCAAATTGTAACCATTTTACCCTTTCTTGGGTTCCTCTTCTTATTTTCTTTCTACCTCTTCTTGTTCTTATTTGAGTCCTCCTCCTGTCTCTTAAAAAGTGATGGTCCTCTAAGTTCCCATGTTAGGCTATCTCCTTACACTGAATGCCTTCCCTGGACGATCAAACCCATTCTAATGGCTTCAAGTTCCAGCTATTTTTATTCAGCTGATTAAAAAATATTTCCAAATAGATCCTGTTCTACCGGACACCTCTATCTGGGTGTCACAAAGACTCAAATTCCCTGCCCATGTTCTTCCTGTGTCTCCCCTGCTCCATACATGGCACTACTACCTGGTCAGTTTAGCAAGCTGGAATTCTGGGCATCATTCTTAACATCTCTTCCACGTTACCCTTCTCTGAATATCCAATCACCAAATCCTACTGGCCTTACATCTAATGAAAAGCACTAGAATTTGTCTACTTGTATCCTCTTCACTGTCAACTTCTCAGTATAAGCTACATTTCTGTCGACAGGTGGTCCAGGATTAAAAAACCCTCTAGTCTTACTCTCCCTGTAATCCATTTCACACTGCAGCCAGCATCATCTTTCTAGAAGCCACATCTATTCAAAATTCTATAATGGATCATCAATGCCCTCAGGATAAAGTCCAGAATCTCTCAAGGCTTGACAGAATAGCACGATTAGAGAATTCTGCTCACGGCTCCTGCCATTCCCATATTACATCAATTCTAGTCAGAGTGAATAACCTTTCATTTCCTCCAGTGAGCCATGCTGAATATATTTCGAAGTCTCTGCACCTGCTGTTCACTCTGGATGGAAAAATTCAACCAATTCCTGCAATCAATTTCTGCATTAAGTCCCACACACTCCCCAAATCTGGTCAGGTACCCTTACTGATGTACTTCCACCAGCATGCTGTATTTTCCCCATTATTGTCACATATTTTATGGCAAGTACCCTTTAATTAGCTTCTATACCCCATTAGAAAGTAGTCTTATTTACTGCCATGTTCCAAGAAGTATAGTAAATCCAAGTCCACAATCCCTTATTTGAAATCCCTAGATTCAAATAGCTCTTTTCATCAATATAAACAAGTTCACTCATAAAGTTGGTTTGAAAATCTGGCCTGAACTGACAAGAGCTATTACAGTCTTCCATCCAACCCCTCTCAATGTGAATATTCATATGTATGATTACAAAATGCTGTTCTGGACACTGCTCCAGGGATGTTACATAATTCATGTTATATGCACTATTTTACCTTTCTTAAAGCCCAACAGTTCTGAACCCCAAAGCCTATTTGTCCTAAGGATTTTGCATTAAAGTTTATAAATCTGTATTTGCTTTCAGCAGTGAAACTTTAGATTATATTATAGGCAAATGATGAGTGCTTTTTTAGACAGGAAATACCTAAAAAAGGGAGTTGAACAGAGTAGAATTTTTATACATACCTAAGATTTGGCACACCTAAATGTGAAATACAGATTCCCCTTATGCTTGTTTGTGTAATAAATATTCTTTTCAACTGCAAAAATGCAAGTATCTTTAGTATGGGGAGGTAAGGGAAAAGAAGACAAATACAAAGTAGAATGCTGCTGTGTTAAAAGGGTCATGGATCACTGGTGATTAGTAAGTGACACACACAAAACCTGGAATGACAGTAATGTTTGGATTTAGAATTTAACATAAATAACAGGCCATTTAAGTGAATATTTATATTATCCCCAACCTTTAATTTCATTTACTTCAACAAAACTTTTTTCATTTACTTCAACAAAAGTACAGACTAAATCCTTCACCCAAACATGGTGAATATCACACAATCATCTGGGACCTTTTGAAAATGTGGATTCCTTGTGTTAGTTCTGAGAATTCTTATTCCGTTGGTTTGTGATGGGGTCTAGGAATCAGTATTTTCAAAAAACCAGGTCTAGCACCACTGCTTCAGGAGATAAAAATATGATTAAGATACAGATTCTGACTTGTGTCTGAGCAGAGATAAGACACATGCATAAATAAAGTACAAGGTATAAAGTGTAGCAAAAAGTTTCAGATAAAATTCATAGTAGGTTTTATAAAACACTTTCTATTTTAGACAAGGTTATATTTCACCACTTGACTTAAATGATTTCATTACTTAATACATTAAAGCAGAATTATGAAAACTTAAATTCTTACCTAAATTGGCATACATTACAAACAGGTTGAAATACTGCTGTAAATGACGCCCATGCTCTGAAACTTCTCTTCTCAGCAGATTTAATACTGCTCTTAGTAAGTGATCACTCAGGCTTAAGTTGTCATAAGCCTGTAAAAGATGAAGACATTGGTTGTTTTCCAGCAACAAGATGCAGGTACATCTTATAATTCTCTTTGCATAAAAAAGGAAGATGCACATAGACATATTAAATATAGGCAGAAATTTCTGGAAGGACTGATCACACAAGGAACTATTAAAAAGGGTTGCTTTTTTAGGAAAGGGGATGAATTAAAATTCACGTATAACATAGAACAGTAAGTGTATAACTAAGCCACTGAATGTAACCGAATTAACAGAAAATTCTGTTAAGTTTTAAAGAGCCAATAGTCACTATTCACTGCTGGCAAGTACTTTTTAATGAAACTCAGACATTGAGGCATCAGATCACATGGTTATTACATGCTCATGCACATCTGTTAGGTAAACATCTCAAACAGATGCACATATGTGTGGCTTCAGCTTCCAGGAAACAGAATTCATGTGTAAGCATTTAATCATTAGAAGTAAACTGGGCAATTACCTGACTAGAAGGTCCTGGAGATGCAAAAGGTGAAGGACATGGCCCATCTTGCAAGGAAAAATGTGCAATAAAAACTATCAGTTTTGCAAATGCACCTCTCACTTCTGCACTAGGGCACTCCAGAAGGTATTCAGAGAAGCGATTTGAAACATTAAAAAGGACATTATGAGCAAACCAAAATCGCACATTCTTGCTGTGACGAAGGAGAATACATAATGCATCATACCTAAGACAAAACAAACAANAAATGCACCTCTCACTTCTGCACTAGGGCACTCCAGAAGGTATTCAGAGAAGCGATTTGAAACATTAAAAAGGACATTATGAGCAAACCAAAATCGCACATTCTTGCTGTGACGAAGGAGAATACATAATGCATCATACCTAAGACAAAACAAACAAAACACTACGTTCAATGACAAAAACGATAACCCCCATTCCCTTAACATCTTACTATTAGAATAGTTAAGTAAATATTGTTAAATCAAGGTATGCTATAAATGGTCTCTAAACTTCCACAATTAGAAACAAATTCATTTTAAGTTTTTACCTTTTTAAGCTATGGC
>SJYV01018065.1:1243004-1258310 GCA_006410875.1 Neotragus pygmaeus | reverse complement strand
AAAGTACTGGAGTTTCAGCTTTAGCATCATTCCTTCCAAAGAAATCCCAGGGCTAATTTCCTTCAGAATGGACTGGTTGGATCTCCTTGCAGTCCAAGGGACTCTCAAGAGTCTTCTCCAACACCACAGTTCGAAAGCATCAATTCTTTGGTGCTCAGCCTTCTTCACAGTCCAACTCTCACATCCATATATGACCAGTGGAAAAACAATAGCCTTGACTAGATGGACCTTTGCTGGCAAAGTAATGTCTCTGCTTTTGAACATGCTATCTAGGTTGGTCATAAATTTTCTTCCAAGAAGTAAGCGTCTTTTAATTTCATGGCTGCAGTCACCATCTGCAATGATTTTGGAGCCCCCCAAAATTAAAGTCTGGCACTGTTTCCACTGTTTCCCCATCTATTTCCCATTAAATGATGGGATTAGATGCTATGATCTCGTTACTTTATGCTAAATCATATGATCAGTTCAGTTCAGTTCAGTCATTCAGTCATTTCGAACTCTTTGTGACCCCATGAACCACAGAACATCAGGCCTCCCTGTCCATCACCAACTCCCGGAGTTTACCCAAATCATGTCAATTGAGTCAGTGATGCCATCCAACCATCTCATCTTCTGTCATCCCCTTCTCCTCCCACTTTCAATCTTTCCCAGCAAAAGGTCTTTCCAAATGAGTTAGTTCTTCACATCAGGTGGCCAAACAATTGGAGTCTCAGGTTCAACATCAGTCTTTCCAATGAACACCCAGGACTGATCTCCTTTAGGATGGACTGGGTGGATCTCCTTGCAGTCCAAGGGACTCTCAAGAGTTTTCTCCAATACCACACTTCAAAAGCATCAATTCTTCGGTGCTCAGCCTTCTTCACAGTCCAACTCTCACATCCATACCTGACTACTGGAAAAACCATAGCCTTGACTAGACGGACCTTAGTCGGCAAAGTAATGTCTCTGCTTTTGAATATGCTATCTAGGTTGGTCATAACTTTTCTTCCAAGGAGTAAGCGTCTTTTAATTTCATGGCTGCAGTCACCATCTGCAGTGATTTTGGAGCCCCCAAAAATAAAGTCTGACACTGTTTCCACTGTTTCCCCATCTATTTCCCATGAAGTGATGGGACCGGATGCCATGATCTTCGTTTTCTGAATGTTGAGCTTTAAGCCAACTTTTTCACTCTCCTCTTTCACTTTCATCAAGAGGCTTTTTAGTTCCTCTTCACTTTCTGCCATAAGGGTGGTGTCATCTGCATATCTGAGGTTATTGATATTTCTCCCAGCAATCTTGATTCCAGCTTGTGTTTCTTCCAGTCCAGCGTTTCTCATGATGTACTCTGCATAGAAGTTAAATAAGCAGGGTGACAATATACAGCCTTGACGTACTCCTTTTCCTATTTGGAACCAGTCTGTTGTTCCATGTCCAGTTCTAACTGTTGCTTCCTGACCTGCATACAGATTCCTCAAGAGGCAGGTCAGGTGGTCTGTTATTCCCATCTCTCTCAGAATTTTCCACATTTTATTGTGATCCACACAGTCAAAGGCTTTCTCAGCCTCATTTAATTCCTTGTGAAATGGAATCCCTAACATTATCTCATAATTGTGTTGCAGGAATTAAAGCCACACAAGTTCAAGGAGAAAAAGAAATGGGGAGTTGTTTATTCAGTATAGAGTTTCAGTTTTGCGAGATGAAAGACTTCTGGAAATATGTTGCCCAGCAATGTGAATACATTTAACACTATTGAACTATACATTTAAATGGTTACAAAGGTAAATTTTATGTTCTGTGTTTTTAAGACAGTTTTTTTAAAACTGTTTGCTGAATGAATGAAAGAAAAGCTCCTATCATGTGCACAAGTGTGCACACACACAAGATAGGTTCATAACAATACCTGGTACATCATAAGCATTCAAATATCTATGGGTTTCTTCTTTTCCCTCTTTTGAATCTCCCAACAATCTCTTGACTTCAGCCTCACCTCCATGAATTCCTAATTTTCCTTCCTCTGAACACTGTGTAGACTTAATCATATTCTGTCCAGTGCTACTCCCTCAGAGTTCAGTTTGGGCATGCTTTATCTTGCCAAATAGACTGCCAACTCCTGCAGAGAAGGCATCATATCTTATACTTTTTTTATGTTCCATTTCACATCCAGTGCAATCTTTCCATTAACTGTTGGTTGAGCTTCTACTTCAAATGACATGGACCTTCCCAGAGTCAAAACATTCCAGTTGCCACTGACTACTCTTAGTCCTCCATTCATCACTACAGATCAACATTTATTGACTTGTTATTTATATAGAGATCTCTATTAGGAAGAGGGAATAAGAATAATGGATGGGAAAGATAGGAATAAAATTAAATAACATATATGATTGTCCTCAAAAGGCTTACAATCTATTTTCACAGACAAAGCAAACATAAAGAGATTGGTAAAACTGCAAGGAAAAAATGCTAAGTGTCCACAGAGTGTTAAGGACAGCCATGGATACTTTAGCGAAATTAAATAAGAGGTGATCTTTAGAAAAATGCAAGCACTAAAGTATATGTTCTTTAGAATTAGATGATTCTGCAGGGGGAAAATGCATCTTCTTACTAACTCTGAGATAAAATTATTATGTATTTTCAAGGTAATATTAATAATAACAACATTATTTCAGGCAATGCAGTAGACTCTACATACTGTCACTAATTCTAAAAAAAAAAAAGGAGGGGGTGGTATAATCCTTGTATATATAGAAACAGTGTGAAAGAAACTAAGTACTTCTCTACAGATGTAGAGATAGTAAGTATTAGATTTGAACACATGTGACTCCAAAGCATGAATTCTTCCCATGATACAACTCATTCTTTCATCAAACATTCATTGAGCAAGTGTTGTGCTGAAGATAGAAAACTAAATAAAACATGATTTCTTCCTTCAAGTAGTTCTAGTCTGATGAGGAGGCAGTTATATAAAGAAACCACTTCAACAAAATGTGATGAGTCCAAAAATAGAGAATTGCTGAGTAAGTTATGGAGCACATAGGAAAGAAACCTAATCCATCCTGGGAAATCCTGGAAGATTTCCTGGAGGAATAGAATTCTTTATTAAGTCTTAAAAAATTAAAATTAAAAAAAAAAAACAATAATAGCTTACATTTGTGTACTTACTGTCAAGGTATGAGTTCCTCAGTCACGTCCAATTCTTTGCCGTCCCATGGACTGCAGCCCTCCAAGCTCCTCTGTCCATGNTCTTTATTAAGTCTTAAAAAATTAAAATTAAAAAAAAAAAACAATAATAGCTTACATTTGTGTACTTACTGTCAAGGTATGAGTTCCTCAGTCACGTCCAATTCTTTGCCGTCCCATGGACTGCAGCCCTCCAAGCTCCTCTGTCCATGGGATTTCCCAGGCAAGAGTACTGGAGTGGGTTGCCATTCCCTTCTCCAGGGGATCTTCCCGACCCAAGCACCGAACCCAGGTCTCCAACATTGCAGGCAGATTCTTTACCATAGGCATATACTATTATTAGCCCTGGAAGAAAAAATGAAATGAGCAACGTACATCATTTATAAATTTGTGGCAGAACCAGGGTACGAATCTATTTTCTCTTAACCTCTACAGTATACTGCATATGAGTAGGAGTTTACTAGAAAAGTGGACTGAAGAGGAGCATATTTTTGCAAAGGAAAATTGAAAGCAAGGTTCAGGCTGATAAACTGCACAGGATGGGATGTGTAAGGAGTACAGTATAACTGAAGCAGGAAATAACAAGAGATGAAATTAGAGAATTATGGGCCAGACCACAAAAGGTCTTATATAACATCCTAGGCTCTTAGAATTTATCCTATAAATTATGGAGGAATATCTTCAGATTTATATATTAATAAACAATTATGCTAGCTATTTGAAGGATGAATGTCAGTTAAAACTAGAGGAAAGAGAGTCCATTAGGAGACAGTCATTATTATTATTATAAAAAACAAGTAACATAAATTTACTCTAACAATTTTAAGTATACAGTACAGTAAGGAAATCTTTTTAATATGCAACAGAGAGAGGATAAAAACCTGAAATTGGGTAGAGAGAACAAAATGTAAAATTGGGAAATAAGACATGTCTGAATGGAATAATAGGCAGAACTTGGTGATGAACTGAATGTGCCTAGCTTCCTGACCATCACTTTCCTGTTTTAAATAATTTATTCAGGATAAGAGAAAGCATAAATATATGCATTTGTCCTTTCTGAACCGGTCTCACATAGCACTAGGCATGACAGTATTAAAAATGATTAAGACATACTTTCCATCCTAGAAGAACCTGCAGTCTGGAGCAGGGGTTAAGAACAAGATACAGGGTTTTGGGTATGAAAGAAACAGGTACAATATGCCCCAGGGATTCAACACAGGAATAATCAGCCCCAACCCAGAGAGATCAAAGGGTTGACAGACAAGATGCCTCAAACGAATCTGAAGAAACAAGCAGGCACATTCAGTGGATCATGTATTACTTACAGTGAGTGTTTCTCCAGTGTAGTGTGGCCGGAACACAGCAGAACAAATAGTTTCCATGAATTATGCACAGGAGGTGATGGGAGGCAAGATGAATAGTGGACCCCTGAAGGTATCAGAAGTAGAATAGGAATTTGTTAGCTGCTAGTTCCTCAAAGTACAAGAGGGAAAGTGAGGTCACAAAAGCATGAAGGTGGAGGAAAAGATAGTGATCTGCAAAAAAATTACAAGAAGTGTTGTGGTTTTGTAGAGCCGTTTTATAGTGCCATCTGGGGCCGCGTCAGGGAGCTTCTCTGGTGGCTCAGATGGTAAAATCATCTGCTTGCAAGGCTGGAGACCCAGATTCAACCCCTTGGTCAGGAAGATCCCCTGGAGAAGGAAAAGGGAACCCACTCCAGTACTCTTGCCTGGAAAATTCCATGGAGGGAGGAACCTCATAGGCTACAGTCCATGAGGTCGCAGAGTCAGACATGACTGAGTGACTTCACTTTCACTTTTTTCACTTTTTCTGGGGCCGTGTCATCACACTCCATCTAGCCCCACCTTGAGGCACAGAGTCAGAGCTCTGCTTGGAGAAGTGTATGAGTCTATTAGTTCTACCTGAAAACTTTGCATTTCCCTTAACTGTAGGATGTTACCTTGAGATTCACAGTTAGGGGTATGTGCATCAGGATTTCTACTGCTCTTCTAAAGGATTTTAAAAGCCTCACTGCCTCAGTCACAAATATTGATCTTTGTGAAGAGAAGTGCCTTTTTAGACAAATGTGTTTATATAAGCATTATTTTTCTAAATTCAAGGCCCAATGTCAAAAAAGCAATATTATTTATGAATTACTCTCAGAATAAGAACATCTTTGTTTAACATGTTTAATATACATCTTTGTTTAATATACATCTTTGTTTAACCTGTTTAATATACAATACCTATACAAACAATTTCTAAATCTCAAGCATCTTTCTGGAAATGGCTCTTTATTCCCTTCTAAAGTCAAGTTTCTACTGCTGCCCCTAACAATTAAATAAGAAAAAAGGAAATTCAGTTACTGAAATCGATCACAGACTTTCTAGCTCATTAAACATATTCTATTCAACACAGCAGCATAAGCTATAAATCTAGTTCTTTGAGTCTGAATAATCTCAATATTCTTTATAGGGAGGCTTAAAGGTATTTTTCTTTAAGAAAAATAAAATAATTTATCTAGTGGAAAAATGTCTAATAAAGTCATTTTAATTAGATACACACATTAATCCTAAAATTGTACAAAATAGTTATAGTGACATTTCTCCATTTATTATAATGAAATCTAGTGAAAATGGTTAGAATATAAACAGATCAGAGAGATTTGATGAAAGTCAGTGTTATCTGAGGTAATTTTATCATTATTTAGTAAATGATATGTCTCCCAGGATAAAACAACAGATTCTCATTATATGAGGGTGACTTACTTGGAATTGGGAACCAAAACTATTTCTCATGACCAGCCATCCCAAGTCCAATCCCCACATCCAGGAATATCAAAATCTCTGATCACACTCCAAAATGAAGACAGATAGTGATAGAATTTCACATATTCAGTACGTGCAAAAATATAAACTAGAGTTATAACATCAGAAGACAGGGGGCTAAGACCTAGTGATTCCTGCTTTCTCATACAAAATAGCATGTTTATTCATCCCACTGTACTTCTACAGTTGCCCAGAGGGAAAATAAAGTGCCTGAAGTTTCAACTAATAAAGATGACTCACCCTGAAACTTACTGAGTAGTTTATGAGGGTTTACAATGCTTGTGAATTGTCGCTTATGTCTTGTATGCTGGGCAATGGTCAGGATGAGATGAGGCCAAAGAGTCTGATAAAATGGAAAATAAAAATCTATGGCAGTCATATATAAAAATGACAATGTGTGTATCATAAATCTTTACACATTTTAGCATATGGTGCATATATATTCAAGTAATATAAATGTTAAAGAAAAGGCCTTTAGCACAAATTGACCAGCTTCAACACTGGAAAAAATAAAAATTAACGAAAAAGAAATCCAAAGTAAAATAACAGCTCTCATAAATGTCTCAAGGGTGAAAATACTGCTGTCTCTATCTATAACATAGGAAAGAAACAATTTCTGGTAATAAATTCTACCAGATATTTTAGTGATAGTTTTATTTCTACTGCTTTTAAAAACATATTTTTAATTGTCTTACATATTTCCTTGAGCATACAAAAAAAATCAGAGTCCTGAGAAATAGCCAAGAGGACAGAGAAGGAAGGCCTGAGTGCACCTCCTCCCACAGGCACACCAAAATTATAACTATTTACAGAACAACTATCTATGAGAACCAGCTGATGAATGGCAGAGATTTTCCACAACTAAAGATAAGAAAAACAAACCACAACCAGGTGAGTAGGAGGCACAGAGACATGATATAATCAAGACCCACAGTCCCAGGTAGGCAACCCACAAATGGGAAGATAACCACAATTGTGAAAGTTCTCCCTAAAAAGCAAGAGATCTGAGCTCCAGATCAGACTCCTCAGGGTGGGGATCCTCCTCCAGAATGAAGAACCCCAAAAACATCAGGCTTTGAAGGTTAGCAGAGCTTACACACAGGAGAGCCATAGAGGGCTGTTGGAAATGAGAGTTTTCAGGCACTCAAAAGCTCACATGCTTCAAGTTCCAGCACAGAGACTATAATTTGAAAGGAGCCTAGGTTAGACCACTTGCTAGTCTTGGAAAGCCTCCTAAAGGGGTGGGAAGCAACTGGGACTCCTCCTGAGGACACAGACACTGGTAGCAGCCAATTTGGGGAGCTTGATCTACCAGAAGGACATGGGTGTGGCACGTACCATTTTGGAGTTCTCCTCCTAGCTTATTAGTGCTAAGGGCTTATCTGCCCACCAGTGGGCCAGTACCAACCTCAAGACCCACCAGACAATGGAGACAGCTATGCTGAGACCTAAGTGTCCATTGACAGATGAATGGATAAAGAAGATGTGGTATGCAACTGATTCAGCTATAAAAAAGAATGAAATCACTTGCAACAATACAGATGCACCTAGAGGGTATTATGCTAAGTGAAATAACTCAGACAGAGAAAGACAAATACTATATGATTTCACTTCTTATAGAATCTAAAACAAAGAAAACAGAAACAGACATAGAACAAATTAGTCATTGCCACAGGGGAGAGAAGTGATGGGATGAGTGAAATAGGTGAGGGAGATTAAGAAAGGTACAAACTTCCAGTTATCAAGTGAGTCACAGGGATGTAATGTACAGTATGGGGAATATAGTCAATAATACGGTAACAACTTTGTATGGTAACAGATGGTAACTAGATTTATCATGGTGATCATTTTGTAACACACACACAAAAAATATTGAATTACTATGTTGTAGACTTGAAACTAATATAAATATTTTAAGTCAATTATAATTCAATAAAAAATAAATTAAGAAAAACAAATTAAGAGACTCCACTTACCACAGAATATCTCCAAAGCAAGCAATACTATTTCCACTACTAACAGTATTCGAAATGTGTACCAACATTCTAATACAAGAGAACTGTTCCCTACAAGGCTCTCTCAACAAAGTGAGGTGTTTTCACAAACAGGATTCAAAGGAAATAGAAGTTATGATGGCTTTTGCAGTTTCTCAAAGCGTGATAAACAAAGGAACTCTCCATATCTATGTCATGAAACTAATTCCTACTGGTAGCAATGAAAATACTAATATATTACCTGCACTCATTTGATGTTATTTAAGTACCTCCAACTGATGACTAATAAGATTAGGCTTTAAAATAAATTCTAGTTAGTCTCCTTTCCTCCTTCCTTCCTTCCTCTCACTCTATCCATTTCCCCATCATTTCATCTTGTCTTTTCTTTTGTCCAACAGTGGAAAAAATGGGTGCCAGTAGGTCTACATGTACCATAATCCCTATGACAGGCTACATTTGAAGACCAATGGATCATCGCCCAAAGTAAATCTGTCAATTTTTCACATCACCTACCTCCAGAGGAAAAAATTCTATTTCATATTTATCTAGGTGTCTACATCAAAAGTATAGGCAAAATTTTATTTTCTTGGACTCCAAAATCACTGTACAGTGACTGCAGCCATGAAATTAAAAGACACTTGCTACTTAAAAGAAAAGCTATGATAAACCTAGATGGTGTATTAAAAAACAGAGATATTACTTTGCCAACAAAGGTCAGTATAATCAAACTATGGTTTTTCCAGTAGTCACATATAGATGTGAGATGGGCCATTAAGAAGGTTGAGCATGGAAGAACTGATGCTTTTGAATTGTGGTGTCAGAGAAGACTCCTGAGTGTCTCTTGGACTGCAAGGAGATCAAACCAGTCAATGCTGAGGGAAATCAGTTCTGAATATTCGTTGGAAGGACTGATGCTGAAGCTCCAAACCTTTGGCCACCTGATGTGAAGAGCTGACTCACTGGAAAAAAAAAAACCCTGATGTTGGGAAAGATTGAAAGCAGGAGGAGAAGGGGACGGCAGAGAACAAGATGGTTGGATGGCATCACCAGCTCAATGGACATGAATTTGAGCAAGCTCTGGGAGATGGTAAAGGTCAGGGAAGTCTGGCATGCTGCAGTCCATGGGGTCACAAAGAGTATGACAGGACTGTGCAACTGAACAACAACAACAATTCATCAGTAAGTCTATGTTGAAAAACACTTAAAAATTCAAATCATTTTGTTGCACAACTGGTTTGACTGTAGCATGTATATATAAAGATCTAAATTAAATAACAATGAACAAAGCTGCTTAGCTTATCTTTACATTCCAATTTAAGGCTTGGAAATACATAAACTAGGCAATTTTAATTTTATACTATTAAGGGCTGACAGGGACCCTGGTATCATTAAAGCAAAGTCCTATAAATATAAAAATATATGAGTTTATATTTTCCAGAAAACCCAGGTTTGAGTTTGTCAAGAGATCTCTCTAGTTTTATTAACATAAAAATCAGTCTTTATTGTTTCAGGATTATCTCAGTGACAGGTAACTGTCTGAAAATTGATCATCTGCTTCCTTTTCACAGTGATTAAAAACTGCCTGGTTAACAGAAGGTTGAGAATTACATGGCTCTAACATGCTTAATGTTATCTGAATCTAAACAAATGTGATAAGTGAAATCAAATTCAATCAGAAGAAACATTACCACTTTCTCAATCACTAAAGTAAAACCAGTGATCTAACAAAAAAAAATACAGCCCATTCAAAAGTGACTCAAAACTTAGGAATTCCTAATGTTAAAGCTTAATTCTGCTCTGTCAGCTGGCATCAATATAAACTCTGTCCAATTCAGAGAATCTGATTAAGAAACCTAAGGTTCAACTCTCACGCACAGTATCTAAGCTTTGGTTTTTGAGTGTGATGGATGTTGAAGGGGGCAAAATGTGAATATTCTCTGCTTGCCTCAATGATCCATAGCAAGCACAGTTCTAATTAATCTTGCCAGTAACAAAGGCCGTGATCCACAAGAACTTACCTTCTCAGCCAAGCTGCTATTCTGTATCCTGTACAGCTGAGTGCAGAATTCTGTGCAATCTTATTGGAGTATAGCAGGTACTGGATGCTCCACCTAGATTCCTTCCTCAAGGATAAAGCATCCTTCTCTCAGCTGTTGGGAATACCATCTCTTGACAGTTCACATGTGGATTCCTCACAGAGAAATGCCCTTGGCCACAAAGAACTACCTCACTTAAAGTTAAGCTCCCTCTCAGGGGAGAGCCCATAGTCAATGAGCTTGACTGTGGAACAAAGAACCCCTTGCTTCAGTACAGAGTATCTCTGAAAGAACATCCCAGCTCCAGAGCTCCCTAGAGTCTCTACTGATGCTCAGTTGCATTGAGAATCAGTGTTTCCCTCTTACTGGTCTTCCTTTTCTCACTTCCTTACATATGCACTCTGGAGACCACTTGTCAAATAAGAATCTATTTGAATATATTTCCAAGACTCAAGTCAATAATTATGAAAGGCAAATACACTAGTATACAGTAATTTTGCTGACTTCATAGATCTTGGTGTCAGTCTTAATCTGCTGTTATAGATGTCAACCTATTAATCGAGGCAGATAAAAGATCTAAACTTTAATTCATCATTTATGGACTCCAATTCCCATTTAATTGAAAAGATATTCAGGAGCCAAATTATTGGTATTATAGGTTACCTTATTTCTACCCCTTCTGAAAAATTCTGAATGTTTGGCAAAAATTATTGGATAATTTTGTTATTCAATTATAAGAGAAGAAATGCTCTAGATGAAATTCTAATTGAAAGCATAAGAAGAAAAGGAGAATAAAAATGATTTGTCTACAATAGATCTCTATGTTCCCAAAGATGGGACAAATGTACTTTTGTTGGATTTATAAAGATTCAGGCCTTTTCTGATCAAAATATAAAAGAATTATTAGAACAGCATCTACTTTTTATGTTTTCAATCTCTTAAAATCTCCTTTGGAAAGGAATGAAAGGTTGCCATGGAATCAACTGATTCTTTTATTCTATTCATTTTTCAATCCAAAGAATATGAAAAGATTATAAGTTTTGAGTTCTTTGTTTTTCAGTTTGCTCATTTTTTTTTAGTTTTGTTGCTGTTTAAGTACCACTATTTTGAAGAATAGAAATAAAATCAGTTGGTCTGCCTAACTGTAGTCTCATTTGTCTTAGTTAATACAAACTAAGTTTCTCTTCTAAGCCATATGGACACACAGAAAAGTAAATAGATCAGAGTACAACAGCAAATGCTGATGTGCCATTCTTTTTAAAAGATGTAACTATTATATATAGATAAAAGTTGTCATACAGAAAAGAAAGTTTGCCTACAAAAATGCATCTTCTGTTTCCTTTAAGTAGAAATTTCCGACAAGGACAAATAAAATCACTAATTTGACAATGGTTTTCAATAACTGAATGACAAGCATCTATTCCTGTTGGGGACAGGAAGATGCACATGTGGACAAAGATTCATTCTTTTATGTTTTAGGGGGAAAATAAAAATTATATGCCTTCCTTTTTCACTCCTAGTGAATTACACCTAGACTTGTATCTCCAGATTTTTCTACAATTATCTCTCAGCATTCACAGGGAATTGGTTCAAGGACCCACTATAGACACAAATATCTGAGTATGCTTAACTCTCATAGGGGACCCTCTGTAATCCATGGGTGCTGAACCACCAGATTCAGAACCAGCATGTTTGGAAAGCCAACAGTATATTTGTTGAAAGAAATCTGCTTATAAGTGGACTTGCACAATTCAAACCCATGTTGTTCAAGAGTCAACGGAACTATGTACTTTTATGAAAAAAATGTTTTAAATCTTCACATGTATAACATATAAATTATATCATTTACTGTGCTAGTAGGTACATTTCAAAATGTACAATAACAGAAATATTATAAAAAATAAATAAAATGAAATTAAGATTTTATATAATACCAGTTTATTAATTAGTGATCCAAAAATCTTTCCTCACCCTAAAACATTATTAATAACTTTAAAATTAAGATCAATGCAATCAAATATACACCATCTCCTTCAAACTTAGCTTAACATTTATTGATGCTATGATTCAAAAGTCTGGTTCTTAATTCAATTCTGGTTGCCATAATCTAGAAAGAAAATGCTACATAAAAATAAAAAGATCCAAATAGATGAGGCACATTATTGGCTGTGCTTATTAAATCATGAAATTCATTTTGTAATCATTTGAGTGGTTAGTATTATATTTAACCCATGGGGCTTTTTTTGCAAGAATCTTTGAAAGTTATTTGAACCAAAACTAGATAGCACAATATGCTCGTCTACTAAACAAGAAAGACAGGCACCACAAAAAAACTATTATACCTTGAAAGTGAACTAATAAATATGGACATGATGTTTGATTCCCACTCTTTCTAGAATAGCTGGGAGACTCTTTAGAATCCATGACTATTTGACAAGTGGGCAGTGTAAGGCACTAGTGTTAAACCATGTGATAAATATTCGAACATTTGTATTTCTTACTTTCCAGAGGAAATTAATTATAAAAAGAATTTGAACATTTTCTTCCCAAACTCTCTGGCAATCCAGGGAGAAAATATATGACCTAAAATAACTGATACTAAGGAATTGCTTTGAGAAGACACCAAAATTTTAACCTAGGTTTTCTTTCAGGCTTTGCTTCAAGCACCTAGATAGTATAACAAGCAGGGTCAGCATGTTTCCAGATCAACACATTGCACATATTTTGGTACTCATATGTTCTAAAGTCAAATATACAGTTGACCCTTAAATGACACAGGGGTAAGGGTGTCATACAGTCAAAACTTTCTGACTCTCCAATATCTTAACTACAACAGCCTATTCCAACAGCCTATTGTTGAATAGAAGCCCTACCAATAACATGAACAGTCAATTAACACATATTTTGTATGTTTTATACACTGTATTCTTATAATAAAAGTAGAGAAAAGAAAATAGTAAGAAAACCAAAAGGAAAATCTATTTACAATACTGTATTTATAGATGCCATAAGTTTACATCATCTGTCTATAAAATGAATTGTCTGTCAGTACCAGATTGAGGGAAGAAGGAAAAGAGGGAGACAGAGGATGAGATGGTTCAATGGCATCACTGACTCAATTGACATGAGTTTGAGCAAACTCCAGGAGATGATGAAGGGCAGGGAAGCCTGGTGTGCTGCAGTGATAGGTCACAGAGTTGGACACAACATAGCGACAGAACAACCCTACATTAATATTGCATTATATGATACAAGATACTGTAGCTGTCATACAGAATACTAACACTACAAATCAAAAACAAAAAGATAATATGAAAAAGAAATTCATATTTACAGGTACAGTGATTCATGCATTCATAATGAAGAAGCAGCAATATGATTATAGTAGCCAGAGTAGCTAGTCTATACGGTAATGAATGAATTGTTATAAAATTTTCACGGCATACAGTATTACAGTCATATGCATAATATATTACCAGAAACATTATAACTTTAAAAAAACACAAAAATATCTCATACAGTTCTTATTGCAAAACAAGTTCACCACAATAGCAACACGAGGTAGCTATGAAATTATTACATTAGGAATAGTGTACTACATACCACGCTGCATGTGGGATCTTAGTTGCCCACCCAGGGATCAAACTCAGGCCTCCTGCAGTAGAAGCACAGATTCTTAATCACTAGATTATCAAGGAAGTCCCTTTTGTTACTTGGGCTTCCCTTGTGGCTCAGCTGGTAAAGAATCCACTTGCAATGTGGGAGACGTGGGTTTGACCCCTGAGTTGGGAAGATCCCAAGAAGGGTAAGGCTACCCACTCCAGTATTCTGACCTGGAAAACTGCACAGACTGTTTAGTCCATGGCGTCGCAAGAGTCAAACACAACTGAGCGACTTTTACTTCACTTTGTTATTACTCAGTTGTTAAGAGGAATGTGACTCTTTGTAGCCTCACAGACTGCAGCATGCCAGGCTTCCCTGTCCTTCACTATCTCCTGGAATTTGCTCAAATTCACGTTCATTGAGTCGGTAATGCCCTCTAACCATCTCATTTCCTGTCGCCCCCTTCTCTTCCTGCCCTCAATCTTTCCCAGCATCAGGATCTTTTCCAAAGAGTTGGCTCTTCACATCAGGTGGCCAAAGTGTTGGAGCTTCAGCACCCGTCCTTCCAATGAATATTCAGGATTGATTTCCTTTAGAATTGACTGGTTTGATCTCCTTTCAGTCCAAGGGACTCTCAAGAGTCTTCTCCAGCACCACAATTGGAAAGCATCAGTTCTTTGGCTATCAGCCTTCTTTATGATCTAACTCTCACATCTGTACATGACCACTGGAAAAATCATAGCTTTGGCTGTAGGGGCCTTTGTCAGCAAAGTGATGTGTCTGATTTTTAATATGCTGTCAAGTTTGTTATAAATTTCTTTCCAAGGAGCAAGCATCTTTTAATTTCGTGGCTGCAATCACCATCCACAGTGATTTTGCAGCCCAAGAAAAGAAAATCTGTCACTGTTCCTACTTTTTCCCCTTCTGTTTGCCATGAAGTGGTGGGACTGGATGCCATAATCCTAGTTTTTTGAATGTTGAGTTATAAGACAACTTTTTCACTCTCTTTCACCCTCATCAAGAGGCTCTTTAGTTCCTCTTTGCTTTCACCATTAGAGTGGTAGCATCCTCCTATCCACATCCAGTTGTTGATATTTCTCCCAGCAATCTTGATTCCAGCTTGTGATTCATCCAGCCCCATATTTCACAGGATGTACTCTGCACAGAAGTTAAATAAGCAGGGTGCCAATATACAGCCTTGTTGTACTCCTTTCCCAGTTTTGAACTAGTCAGTTGTTCCATATATGGTACTAATTGTTGCTTCCTAACTCATATATAGGTTTGGAGAGACAGGTAAGGCAGTCTGGTACTCTCGTATCTTTACAAGAATTTTCCACAGTTAGTTATGACCCACAGAGTCAAAGGCTTTTGAGTAGTCAATGAAACAGAAGTAGATGTTATTCTGGAATTCCCTTGCTTTCTCCATGATCCAACAAATGCTGGCAATTTCACCTCTGGTTCCTTTGCATTTTCTAAACCCTGTTTTGTACATCTGGAAGTTCTCAGTTCGTGTACTGCTAAAGCCTAGAAAACTGCATCTTTACATTTGTTTACATTTCCCTCCACTGCAAATGGTGCCATATATGGTCTGTAAGTGTATGTGTAATTTTTGATACATTTTAACTCTTTATAATAGAATTGTGTATATTTGATAGTATTAAATGATAAAAGAGACTTGTAACTACA